>SKCR01020822.1:0-33802 GCA_019454045.1 Zanthoxylum bungeanum
AAGTTTTGCTATAAATAGTAAAACTTGAGTAAAGTTTTAATCAAGCTTGAGAAAGCTAAAAACAAACAAGAGTTATAAAAATTAGCATAAGTTAGAGAAATGTTTAGCTAAAAACAAACAAGAGTTATAAAAATTAGCATAAGTTAGAGAAGTGTTTAGATTTGAAAGATCTCTACAATATTTCAACTATGAGAAATCAAGATTGGATCTTAGAGTGAAGCTTGCTAGCATTGGAATCAAGATTGGATTTTAGGTCAACCTTGTTAATTTTGGAAGTTCTCCAAAACATTTCAACAAGAAGAAATAAATTGGATTTTTGAATCAACAATGCTAGGTACGTTTGATCTTCTACAAAGCTATTTTTTCATTAATGAGTTATCATTAGTGAGACATATAGTGATGAATTATGTATTAGATACATAATAACATAGTTTGATGTTGAAATTAGGCTAATTAATTGTGTACGGATGCTTTGGAAGAATAAACACAATTTGCTTGTGATTGGGTCAAAATATTTATGTTGGACATAAATTTAAAATTAGATTTTGGAACTCTAGATGAAAGTTTGTAGCTATGACTACCATTCTAGAATCACTTGATCACCTTTGAGTGACCTAGAATTGTTAATGAGTCATTTCATTGTGGGATTCTAATTTGGTTTGTGTTTTGGATTCTAAATTTATGCAAGTACGTATTTAGAATAAATCAATAATTTTGTAAAAATATTTGATATTTTGAAAAGCATGATTTCCGTTCTATAACATGTGTTGATGTTGATTTTGATGTTAAAAACTAATTTTGGGTGTTTCTTAAGTGTTTAGGAAATATCTGAAGGAATTATGGTAAAATACCATAATTATTTTAGCTCTCTAGAAAGAGAGCTGAAGGGAAAACTGTAAACAAATTAAAAAAAAATATTACGCGCATAGTGCACGCTCTAGAACTTGTTTTCATCTGTTTTTGAGTTTCCGTACTCCGATTTAGCCCCGATTTTTTCCTAGGCACTCGTAATGGAATATATTATTTCATTAAATTATTTAACATTATACCCATACTTGATATCCATGGGTTAGACCCATTTTCACTGCGCGGGGAACCGATCTGACCCTATGGGTCCCATATCCACTCCAATAATAGCAACTGAAAATTCATCAAAATTAAAAAGGAAAATTGGCAAAACTTAGGCTAACCCACGATCCTAGTTCGATTTGGGCATATTCGTGTACGCAGGATGTGCGGGCGCATATTGGTTCAATGCGGACCTATCCCGAATTGGGTTGTGATTTGCACCCCCCTTGCGTGCGTGCGTGCGTGTAGAGAGCCGCTATCCATAACTTCTTACCACTCCATAATCTATCAAATATATATAAGCACTTATAAGCTTAGTTACTTTAGAGATATGAGACAAGCTTATTTTCCTTCAATTTTCTTTCTCAATCTGTGCACTGTGTGAGACAAATTCTCGTTTATCTGAGTATTATTTTGAGCGTATCAATATACCATTTTGAAGTACTCACGGAAGAAAACTTGAATTACTCTTGATCTTTAGAACCCGAATTGTTTATGATCTCTTGATTCTCATAAGTGGGTCCCACTTAAAATTGTGCCACAAAGTTGGAAAAAATGTAAATTTTTCCAAACATTTCCAACAATCCCCCACATGAATGAAAATTGGCGGAAACATAAAACTTACATTTTTTTACATTCAAATATTTTAACATCAATGATAAAGTTCGATAGATCAAAACATGTAAAGGATAGGTAGATCTCAATCTTTGAACCTTCCATTGTGATGACATATTTACTTTATAGAATAACCCGTAGACGTGGTGTCTTTGAACTGTTCTGTCATCGATTAAAGTAAACGATGATACACCGCACACATGAATCTTTTCTAACACAATTGAGTTCTTATTGTTATATTTTTTTTGGCGCTGAACATATGTCTGGTTCTGCAAGAGTTTCTAAGAATTGAGCATGTATAATTCCTTTTGAAGCGACCTCATTTCTCTCTCACATATGTGATTTCTTATCCAAGAGTAACCCACATTACTTCGTTCAGATTTTTGACGCATAAGAATCATTAAGGCATAGCTCACCCTTAATTCTAAAGGGAACCCCATTTCATCATAGGAATGGACATAAGGGTGATTGTAAATATTTCATTTTTACACATAGCCCGATGATGAGTCTCTTACGGGGGCACCTCCTGAAAATTGGAAAAGTTGCAAGATAAGTGCCAAGAAAGAAATGAACTCTAGGGAATATAACTAAAATTCAGCCGGACATCATCTATGTCCAGCCTACCTTCTCTCAAACTAGAATATCATACCGGACTCACCTTCAAAAACCCTAAATCTGACCGGAAGAATCATAACTATCATTGAATGTTCAGATTGTTAGTTACCAAAGACACGAGATCTGATTGTGGCCGGTTGGATATGAAATTCAAATTTAACATCCAGCCGGACATGTTTTAATATTTCCAAAAGATGAAGTTACAGACTGATCAATAGTAGTCAGAATTACAATAGAAATTATAAATCATTTTGAACATGTATCGAACGTTACAATATGCAGTAACGCCAGACAGAGAGGAGACAAAAGAGTGTTGGGGCAGTTGTGGAACTCCTAGGGTCGGATCGGTGTCCTATACAGTGGAAATGGGTCTAACCCATGGATATCACGCATGAGTGTAATTTTAAAATATTTAATGAAATAACATATTCCATTACAAGTGTATAGGAAAAAATCGGTACTGAATTGGAGTCCGGAAGCTCAAGAACGAGCGAAAACAAAAATCATCACGTGACATATGTGCAGTGCGCACGTGCTATAGTGTGTGCGTTACAGTGTGTGTGCGCACTGCCACTGTTTTTTTTTTTGTTTCATTGCTTTTTAATTTCCTTCCAGTGAGCTGAATGAATTAGGGTCTATTACCTAATTGAACAATCAATTTTTTCAAAATATAAAATATTTTTACAAAAATATAAATTTATTCTAAATATGGACTTGCGTAAATTTTGAATCTAATACATAAGTCAAATTAGAATCCCAATAAGAAATGTCTCATGAACAATTATAGGTCACCCAAATGTGGTCAAGTGATTCTAGAATGGTAGACATAACTCTAATCTTTAATCTAGAGTTCCAAACTCTAATTTTATGTTTATATCTAAAATAAATATTTTGACCTAATAACAAGCATATTGTGTTTATACTTCCAAAGCATCCTAACACAATTTATTAGCTTTATTTCAACATTAAGTTATGTGATCATGCATCCAATACATAAAAGAACATAACTTAAGAACCTTCAAAGTTTGCAAGCTTCAATGCAAGATCAAATCTTGATTCCAATATTAGAAAGCTTCAATCCAAGATCCAATCTTGATTTCTCCTAGATGAAATGTTGTAGAGACCTCACAAGCTTCTCTAAACACTTCTCTAACTTAGGCTAATTTCTCTAAGAATTTGCTTGTATTTAGCTTTCACAAGCTTTTGCTTTGCTTAATTAAAATCTTCCTAAAACTTGCTACTTATAGCAAAACTTAAGTAATTTTTAATTAATAAAAGTTGTAATCAATTTTTATGTGGGCTTAATCCAATTTATCCAAATATATATAATTAGGTGTGACTAATCTTCATTGTCTCCCACTTTGATTTAATCCAATTAAATCAAGCCAATGATTAAGAAATAGATTAGTTAAATGTTTGCCACTTTGATTTAATCCAATTAAATCAAGCCAAAACCACCTATTATTACATACATACAATAACCATAATATCCTTAACTGGTAGAGATAATTATGATTTTACAATTAAGTCTTTGTGTAATTATTGAAAATCAATTTAGGTCAAAGTAAATAATCAATATTATCCAATAACACTTGATTATCTTAGTTGATAATTATTATATCGAATATTATCTTTTATCAAAATTAATCGGCTACCCAAGTGCTCAATGAGTACATTTCATATTGGGACCCTCTAAGTTCAGACATGTTCATCATATAAGCCTAGCTAATATGTATGCAATTCGGCCACCTCCGAATTCGCGAAGAACACAAACGAGCTTTCTAAAATATACAAGTCGAGGTCATCACATATGTTTAACAATCCTTTCGTCATAGGCTATCCAAGTTGTTCTTAGGAAACATAAAATACACTGTCAAGCTTCAGAAGCGCACATCTCATGTCGACATGTCCACGATTCTTCATAACTGATGTGATCCACCCTAGGTGATCAACTTTGGTCAAAGCTTTAAGAATCATGACTTTACTAACATGGATACCTAAACCCTTTATGGCACATATATGGGGTCGACAGATCCTATCTTGCTTCGCATTTGATTACTGAGTGCTGTTGGATAATTATGACCCATAGCGTCACTATTTGTAAAAGACATTGTGGTTTTTGTACAAATTAACTATGTGACAATGGAAATTGCTATTTTATCATTTTGTAATTAGATTACTTGAATATATAAATGATAAAAGTCCTTATGATTAGTTCCGGATTATAAGATATGAGACAATATCAATCCACTAAGGTTTAATCATTAAATATCCCTAATCGTAGTATTATCGAGACTGGACATCGATAATGCGGAATAGACTAGTATTGCACTTGTGCGTGTTGTGGGAGCATAATGACATAGTTCTCATATATTTAAGTATTGGATACTTATGCAAGTGTAATAGGAGGTTGTGTTTGCCGATGGTACGGAAACAGCTTCGCTCTGGATAGACCCCGCGGAATCCCATTGGTAGTATGACTATGTGTCTATGGGAATCCGCATCAGGGTAGGTGTATTTGATCTTAACCTGATACTTGCATCGCTAATACTTACGACAATCAATACGCTTTGGTTTTGGTCGTCTGGGACTTTAACAGGTTATGTGTACGCCTCTTCTGGGTTTATTGAGAATCGTAGTGTATTAGGTGTGATGTCAAGACGGAAGTATCACTTCAGTCATATGGAGATGATGATCACGCAGGGATACAGAACTGATTCTCTATTATGTTGCAACTCTCGGGATAATATGACAATGTCATGATTATCCGATTATAGAGACTAGTTGCTTGTGATCCGATATATGCTTCGTACGGGGCAGACACTATTACAGCCTCAGGCCTTGCATGTGACATCAGATACTGGATCGCAATATGAAATACTATGTATACTACGCCTGACATAGATTATATATTCCTTAAAGAATATTTATGGAGAATTGGGTAGGCATGGTGATTTGCTAGAAGCCAACCATGTCTTGTAAATCAGTAGGAACGTGGTACCGAGTACGCACGTGTTCGGATAGTCTGACGACCGGATTTACTACCAACATATCCAGGGATCTCATGGGTCACTTCCCGAAGATTCACCGATGACGTTTGACTCGAACATAATTAATCTGGGATTAATTAGAAGAGAGAGAAAATTAATCTAGGATTAATTACGGCGAGAATTTATCTAGGATGAAATTCAATTAATAGAGAGAGAACGATTAATTTAGAATTAATCGATTAAATAATATATTCGATAGATTAAATGAAATTAGATTTCATAACGGAATTAAAATTGGATTTTAATTCGGGCGAACGAATTAATTTAGAATTAATTCGCTAGCGACTTTAATTGTAATTTTGCTAGGCATAATTATTTAATTAAATTTGATTTAATTAAATCGCAACGGAAAATTCGTTAATTCGGAATTAACGAACCCGAGCCCCGAATGTGTTTGCACGCCCACTCGGATTTTGAATCAAGTGGGGCCCACCACAAGTCACATCACTTATCACTTTACTTACCTTTATGGTGATGGAATTTGGTATTTAGGCGATGGCTTGTAAAACACTCCATTTTGAAAAGGTGAAAGACTTTTACCAAATCTTGGATTTTGTATATGTTTTGATTTTCTTGGAAATCATTTCACTTAACACTTTTCACTCTCTCATTTTCCCTTGCAAAAACCGTAGCCTCTCCCCCTCTCTTCTTCTTGGCTTGGCCGAGAGTTACACAAAGGAATATGAAGATTTTTGTTGCAAATTTCTTCCATAGCTAGCATTTAAAGAGTCTTCTAAGGTGATAAGGAAACTATTCCCATTGAGTTTGGAATTCATTCATCAAAGCTTGGAGCTCAACATACAATCAAAGGAGAGCTTGGAGCAACTTCAAATGAGGCAAATTTTTGTTGTCTACACATCCTACCTAGCAGATCAATGTAAGTTATTCTGCAAACTTCGTTGAGTATTTACACATCTTTTATGCTTAAATGATCTTGGGATTGACCTTAGAAACCCAACAAGTGCATCGGTCCACACCCAACGAACATCTAGAGGACATACCATGAAAAGTTTCTGACATACATGGCATCATAGTGTAGAGGATCTCACATAAAATCAATGATATCATATAGTCAAAGGATTACATATACTACTCGACTCGATGAGATTTCTATTGACTTTGGTGTGTACTTCCAACTATTAGGAATCACTTGTGAGTCATTCAGTATTCGGTCCAACCAATAACCACACGTCTATACGAGTTTCCAAATCTCATGGTATATCGGGTTAAACCATTGGAACTCCAATTCTAATATACGATATGTGCTAGTCTTCTAGGTTATAGGAATCCGACCGTATTCCAAAATCAACGATTAGGAATATATATATTTTAAGAATAATTTACAATAGTAATATTTATCCCAATATCGGATCACCTAGTGTCCAGTATTATTACAAGACTATTCTAAGGTCGATGTCATTCTTAGCATATATATACATCAATCTAATACGCATAATGACAATACTATTAATAAGGTATGAAATGAAAATGTAGTTATTTTATTGATAAATAATAAAATATACAATTCGGATTGGCACTCCAAGCACCAAGTCCAACAGAGAGGAATTTTGTCTCCTCTTCTATTTTCAGGTCCTTCATTGGCATTATAAAAAAAATGGTTTTCCCTATCAAAAGACCATTCAGAATCTATGATGAATGAGCTCTGAAATTCTGAAACAGTAACTCGTGAGAGAGAAAAATAGAAAACACATTCTGATTCAATGAATTTCTTCTTTTCTGATGCGAATCCAACAACAATCTAGACTTAAGAGGCGTCTTCTGAGCTAGACGACACACAAAGGTACGACATTAGGGCATTCTCTTATCACTATTTTTCTTTTAGCCTTGCCTATTATACAATATCTCCGGGTTGCTTTAGGACACGTCCGGCCGGACATGCATGTCATATCTGTCACGTAATTATAATATTTGGCCTGACTCCTCCGAGGCTAGACATGAAATATGCACCTTATATCTTGTTATCTGCACGCACCAGTACCTTTTTATTACTATTTAATTATGTTAATTTTGCTTAGTCATTTGCTTGTTCTTTTTTTTAATATTATTATTATCGTATGTTAATTAGTTCATTACAGATTAGTTATTTATTACCTGCTTGTGTGTTATGATCTGTGAGTAATATCTGACCTGACTTATTACAGGTCCGACCGAATGATCCTTTTTGTATATAAGATCGAAACCCGGATATGAGTTCCATAGCTGATTCTGAATGGACGATAGTATGATTCGTACTCGGGATACAACTCCACGTACAACTGGGAGATGACCCTTGTCTTTGCTTTATTACTGTTATATCTACATGTATGAGTTTACTCTATTGGTCACTGGAATTATTGTTTGTGTATTACCTTAGTTATCGAAACTATTATCACTAATCACCCACTTTATCATAATCTGTTTATGACATTATATCATATGTTATTATTACAATTCTGCATTTCTAGATTACATAATACATCCGACCATACTTCCAATAATTTCGATCGGGCATTAGGACATCTGGCCGACCATGCCCACGTTCAGCCTGACCTCTCTGAGGCCATGCCCAACAGATGTAGACCAGACCACCAGTTCGGTTCAGTTCTCAATTCCACGCTTGTGGAATCGAAATCAAACCGGATAATTTTGGTTCGGTTTCAGTTCCACAAGAGTGAGGAATTGGGAATCGAATCGGAATCGAACCGGACAATTTCAGCTCGGTTTTGATTTCTTAAATTAATTTAAATTTTTAATTTTAATTTTTTTTAAAAAAACTTTAAAATGGGATTTGAAATTATAAATTTGAATTTATTGATTTGAATTTATATTACATTAAATTAAACTTAAAATAGCTTGAACTTAAATTTTGTGCTACATACTGCAAAAAATATTTTACCTAATAAATCATATTCATCAAAAATTACTTTAATCACTCTATAAATATTTTGTGCAGTATGTTGCTCATCAAAAACTCTAAATGCAATAAGTCATTTTTGCATGTTCTATGCTGAATCAATCCAATGACAAGTCACACACATGTATGAGTATGTTTGCCAATGGTCACTCCAAATATCATAACAAATAGAAAGATGACCTATAATATATTTAAATATTTCATTTAAAATAATTATACCATCTTTGTATAATTTAAAATTTTATCATTTTATTGTATCTCTAGGCATTTTACAGGCAGCATGATTTAAAGCATTTCGAATATAATTAGTAAAAGTAATTTTCACCAAAACTTAAAGAAAATTATCTCATACAAGTAAATTTAGCACATTTTTCTAAATTTTTAGTATCATAATATTTAAATAAATTTAAAGAACATGTACCTTTACTAGATGAAGCGTACCTGCCCATTTGAGTTTTTGTTGTATCATGTCCAATTTCAGCGGCATGATGCCTATCCAAGTGCTTGTTTATATGCTATAGCCGCCAGTAAATTTGTAAGATACACCTCAATAGTTGCATATTACTCTTGGGCATTCATTTTCAGTCTCAACTAAATGAAAATGAATGTTGAAAATATCGGAGATTGAGACTTAATTTTTCTTCTCTGTGTACAGATATTTTGGCTGCTCTTTTGGGTTGGGACATTGGACATGGTGTTCTCAGGTGAGCTTGTCATTTTTTATTAATATTGAAGAATTGAAAAATTAAATCAAATTGAGAAATTGAAGATGAGAGAATTGAGAACGAGAGAATTGAGAATTGGTGTGTTGAAAAAAATTAAGTATGACTCATATTTATACATTTTTAGATTATTTTTGTCATACCTAAATTGTCCCTAAAACTAACTATTTTATTAATGCTATTAAGAGTAATTTAATAATTTTATTTAACCAAAAATTAAAAAATAAATAACAGCAGGGAGTTGTTGAATGACTCATTACTTCTGCCTGTTGGCCCAACGATTGGAACCATCCAATTCTTTTTGGTAGAACCCTAACCGAACCGAAAAAAATAGATTTCGATTCCAGAATCGGTTGGAACCGGAATCGACCGGTTTCTCCTGATTTTATTTCGGTTCCGAATCGAAACCGTGGCCGGGTCTAACTAGATGAATGTTTTAGCCTGTTCAATTACTATCTTATTATTGCAGTAATAATTTATGCATGTGAACTTTATTTATTTATTATTTTCCGTATTTACGCAATTGTATGTTATATAAATCGTGTTTCGTGTTACTAAATTATAAAAAAATTTGATACCTCTCTTCGAACCTAAATATTATACTGGCATCAATTTGGAACCATTTCGAACCCAAATGGGTTTAAGTTTGGACCTTGCAATGGGTGTAGTATGGCTTTAAATCATTTCTGTTGTCTTATACTAGGCGATGACTCCTTTATTATTCGGTTAGTTCCCTCGTGGGGTTACATGTACTCTCTTCGGGCCGCGAGCCCAATAGTTTCATGGTTGCTGACATCATAGGCATAATGGTAAATCTTGCTTCGCTCATACAGTGACCCCTATAGTGATTATGTTAAGCTTTTACTGTAACGATCGGAGGTCTCTACTACTGTTGATTGTAGTACTGTTACGTCACAGAACGAGCGAGATGAGTGTTATAAAATTATGTCCGAGCATATATACATTCTTAGAGTTACCAAAATTATAGCGTTCCAATATCTTATCTATGTAAGTTGATTGGGATAACCCAATCAGCTTTCTTTGTCTATCTATATAGAATTTTATCCCTAAAATGCTTCTCTCAGGTCCTTCATGGAGAATTCTTACAGAGATATGCTTTGACGCCTTGTAACATCCCTATATCATTCCCAATGATTAGGATGTCGTCAACATATAGGATTAAAAATACTACCATGCTCCCACTGGCCTTTTGATACACACAGGATTCTTCCGAATTCTTGAGATCGAAGATTCATACTTCGTGAAGCTTGTTTAAGTCCATAAATGGACTTCTTAAGCTTACATACCATACCCGAGTTTTCGCTGGACACAAAACCTTCCGGTTGTTCCATATAGATTTCTTCATCAAGAAATCCATTTAGAAAAGCCGTTTTGAAATCCATTTGCCAAATCTCGTAATCATGATATGCAGCTATAGAAAGCAAAATCCTAATAGACTTAAGCATTACTACTGGTGAAAAATTTTCATCATAATCGACGCCAGGTCGCTGCGTGTAACCTTTTGCTACCAGTCGGGCCTTGTAAGTTTCAACCTTACCGTCAGGCCCGTGCTTCCTATTGTAAACCCATTTACAACCGATAGGAACACTTCCTTCAGGAAGCGGAACCAAGTCCCAAACTTGATTCTCATGCATTGAGTCTAAATCTGATTTCATGGCACTTTGCCATTTCACGGAGTCGATGTCCAACATCGATTCTCTATAGGTAAAAGGATCAGTCTCTTCAACTAAGAGAACATCGAGACTCTTTTCTTGTATCAAATACAAGCGTTCATGAGGTCTAGATACCATTTGTGACCTACGGAGTGTGTGTGTTGAAGGTTCTTCATCTACTTGAATCTCAGTTTCCTCCGTTGGTTCGTTGTTTTCAGGTTGGACTTCATCAAATTCAACCTGTCTATGATTACCACCTTCTGACAAAAATTCTACTTCTATAAATCTTGCAAAGCGAGCTATGAACACATTTCGATGCTCGGTATCATAAAACAGATATCCCCTCATGTTCGAAGGATATCCAACAAACCTAAACTTTTACCCTCGAGGCGAAAGCTTATCCTGCTGAGTCATCCTGACATAGGTAGGACAACCCCAAACCTTAATATAACTAAGATTTGGTCTCCTACCGGTCCATATCTCATATGGAGACGTAGGTACAGCTTTTGAATGAATCTTATTCAAAAGATGTGCAGCTGTTAAAAGAGAGTAGCCCCATAAATAATATGGAAAATCTGTAAAACTCAACATTGATCGGACCATATCCAATAAAGTCTGATTTCTCTTCTCAGATACTCAATTGTGCCGTGGAGTACCTGGAGGAGTATATTGAGCGAGAATTCCATTCTCCTTCATATAATCCATGAACTCATTACTCATATATTCGCCGCCTCAATCGGATCGAAGGAATTTAATATATTGACCAGTCTATTTTTCTACTTCATTTCGGAACTATTTGAACTTTTTAAAGGTTTCCGATTTATGTCACATCAGATAGACATAACCGTACCGTAACAGATCATCGGTAAAGGTAATAAAGTACGAATAACCACTGTGAGCAGTCTGACTTAGTGGACCACATATACATCAGAATGTACGAGTTCCAGTAAGTTAGTGGCGTGGTGTCCAACACCAGAAAATGGGGTTTTGGTCATCTTACCCTGAATACATGATTCACAAGTTGGATAGGATTCAATGGTGAGATCTGGTATCAAACCATTCCTAACCAATTGGGTAAGGCGTTTAACGCCTATATGACCTAGCCGCATATGCCAAAGTTCAGTATTATTAACAATAGGTAAACTACGTTTATTAATCCCAGTATTTAAAATATCTTTAGAAGTATGCAATGTGTAATGACCATGCTTATTTGGACAACAAAGGATCTGAATATTACGTTTATCATATAATACAAAGAACAGTTCTTAATATTAATAAGATAACCTTATGTATCTAATACAAAAAGAGATATAATATTAGCTACATATCATGTACAAGGTAGCAGTCATACAACAAAAGTTTCTCATTCGGCAAATGGATCTCACATACTCTCACTGCAACTGCATCCAGAGAGTCACCACTCACAAAGCGCAACTGCATCTCTCCAGGCTTTAGTTTATTACTTTCCTTCAGCACCTGCAACAAATTGAAAATGTGAACAGGACAAGCAGAATCTAAAATCCAGCTGGATGTTACAGCTTCACAAGCTAGTGAGATATCAATAACTGGAAAAATAAACGTATCTGATGTAGATGATCTCTCTCTCCTTATCTGGGCGATATAGTCAGGACATTTCCTTTCCAGTGCCCAACTTTGCTGCAATGATGGCATTTGTCTTCGGAAGCCCTCTTGGGCTTTGCTATCTTTCCTTCGGTTGAGAACCGAAACCCTTCTTCTTCACTTTCGTCTTCTTTCCCTTTGACCAGGTCTGGGAAGAAGCAGAAAGTGAAATAGGTTTCGGAGGGCGAGTCGGTACTCCCTTTCTTAGGTCCTCTTCCGCCGTGATTAGCATCCTATGTAGCTCATGGTAGGTACAGATAATCTCATTCATGTTGAAGTACATCACGAATTGGCAATATGAAGCTGGGAGCGAACCAAGAATGACACTCCTACCGAGAATGTCATTCAGAAGAAGATTATGTTGCCTCAGTTGATCGATCAAATAGATCATGTGAAGAACATGCGAGCTCACAGTTTGCCCCTCATCCAGTTGTGCATGGAATAGTTCCATCGCAACTTTGTGAATAACTATTTGTTCTTGGTTCATAAACGATTCTATTAATCGCATCATCATACTATACACATCTGACATGCCATAGTATTATTTTTTGAGTCCGGTGTCAGCGAACTTAAGATGTATGATTTAACTTTTAAATCATCATCTTTCCAAGCTTGGAAAACTTGGTGTTCCTCCGGTTTTGCGTCCTCAGACACGGCAAGGGGCAGCGGACCCTCAAGAACATATCCCAACTTCTCGGAATCAATGACAATCCTTAAATCCAAGTCCCAATCAGCGAAGTTCTCAGCGCCTTTGAGTATGTTCGTATCCAACATACGCGCAAACTGATTAGAAGATGGTGCCGCCATCACAAATCTATCATATATGGTTAGCAGATAAAAAACAGTTTCATATAATATCTAAAGCATTAACTAGATCATGGATTTTTAATCTAAAAATGCCTCTCCCACTAAATCATGAAAAACTGTAATCCCCCAACATAATACAAAGATTTAATAATTAAATTAAATACAAATAGTGAAAGGTGGATCCCATGAATATATTTCAGCTCACAGCAGTGGCACGATCTTGCCTACGTATATTCATCAGGTAGACAACTCATTGTCAATCACTCAATAGTGACTCATGGGTTTCCGGTCCTGGGCGTTTCTCGTTGTGACAGTTTTGACACGTTCACAATGAGACGTACCAAGGTTAAACTCGTCAATGATAAACTCAAGCTACTTGCGTAACCCTGACAGCTTTGGCACGTTCAGGATTCCGATTTCGCTTGAAATTTCTAGTATCTAATATACATCCGGCATAAATAAATTTATATCGGATACACCCTCACAGCGTGGCACGGCCGGTCTCAGATGTAGTCACAGAAGAATATTCATAAACCGTATTGACAAGACGGACCATGTAATAGCATCAAATACATAATTCACATAAAACCTTATTAATTATGGATGTTCCGCAAAAGATGTCTTTTACTTTATTTAATCAAATTAAATAAACACATGCATCATCAAGTAAAGATTAAATTAAACATGGAATTAAAAGGCATAATCATATTAGGGTGTCCAGAATCAGACTCGCTCTGATACCATTTTGTAGGGGTTTTATGACGAAAATCCGGTAACGCAGCGGAATAGTGGAAAATCAAAATTTTCCGATTTCAAAATTTTTCTTGGATCAATTAAATAAACTTATTTATTTAATTATCCAATTATTAAATTCTGAAAAATTAAACAAGAAATCAAATTTCTTGGTAATTACCGAATTGCCCTACATCTTTACAAATTGATCATTTTAGTCCTAAAATTGTCAAATAAAATTCTGGATGATTCTAAATCACTTCTAAAATGATTTCCAACATATCCAATACATCAAAATCTGTTTGCAACAAAATCCCAATTTTTAGTCAATTGCCAAGAGCACCCCCCAAATTTTCGATTTATTGCAATTTAGTCCCTTTTTTGTTCAAAACATGCCAAGATCAAATCCAATCAACCTAAAAATTTATATTCATCATATACACTCCATAATACATAACATATATGAAAATCCCCAAATTTGGAAGGGGTTAAGAACCCTAATTTCACAATTTCATCAAATTGACCAATATTACCAAATTTTTAAAATCCAACACTTTAATTCATTCTTTACAACACCAAACAAGTCTCACCACTTTGAAATAACTTTACAAAAAATCTAGGTCACCAAGGAGTGGCTCAACTAATCTAGGTCACTCTAGAATGGTAACTTGATTATCAAATAATCAAAAGAGAGCCATTGAAACCATTTCAAGCTCACTTACATGCATACATATTTCATTCAAGTTCACAACCAATTAAACACAAACTATAAGTGTAGAGACAACATCAAATCAACACATATGAAGCTAAGCATGTTAGAAACATTTTCTATGTTGAAGACTTTAAAGAAAAATTTACAAAACCAATGATTTTCCAAGCATTCTTCTTTATCCTTAAAGCATTTTTCTCCCAACTCTTTTGTGTTTATTTTTGTAACTTATGAACTACTAAACCCTAGAAATGAAACAAAATAATTTATACTTCACAAAATGGCCTTGGCCGAATTTGCTGTATAGGAAAATATCTAGATATTTCAATTTATTTTATTAAAGCTTACTTTATCAACTTGTATTTTAAATCATTACAACTTAATGAATTTCAAAAAGTCAACAAAAGCAACTAAAAGCATTTCCAAAAATATCACAACTTTATGATATTTATATTTTAATTAATTTAATCATTTAACAATTAAATAATTAAATAATTATTTAAATACAAATATTTTAAATATATGTATTATATTTACATTAAATATCCAAATACATATATATTTATGATATACATCAAATATCACAATTTGATATTTAATTAATGTGTATTTGATAAAATCTATCATTAAATGCAAATACACAAAAATTAGGAAATGACTATTAGGTCCATTCGCATGTATTTTTTGTTTAACCTTTAAACGACTTATAAATAACTAGAATTATTTATAATAGTTGCCCTAGTGCTCTACGAGTATATTTCATTAGTGAGACTCTCTAGATTCAGGTATATCCGTCTCGAAATCCAATTTCGTGTCCATAATTTACCCACCCGTGAATTATGACGACCACGGATAAAATGATGAATCATACAGGTCGAGGTCATGGCATATGTATAATTCCTTTGTCACATGTATCCGGATATATCCCAGAGATATATATGTAAACGTCAAATCTCTATAGGGACTATCCCGTCGACGTCTCTATTAGCAATATCTAAAAGAACACTAAGAACTCACTTCTAAAGTGTACCACGGGCCCATGGTTTTTATCTGATTGCTAAAGATATATGGACTACCTTGCTCTGTACACAGAACTGACGGATCTTATCTCGACACACACAGGACACCCTGAAGATCTGTCTACACCCAACGAACAGACAGAGGTCTGATCTAAATATATCGGTGACGTGACTGCCATCTAAGTGTGGAAGATGTATCATGTGCCCACAGTGGTATCTCAAGTCGAAGAATCACAAATGCTACTCAACCCGAGAAGATTCTTATTGACGTTGGTGTACCATCCATTAAACTTCGGTGAGTCGTTCAGTGTTTATTAGTGTTATCCGCTATAAATACCTACACGTCTATACGAGTCCCCAAGACTCATGGTTCATTGAGAAACCATTGGAATCATATATTCCAGTATACGACATGTACCGGTCTCAATGGGTTTACTTTACTAACCAAGTAGTGTAAACCTTGACCAGGAACAGTCTGAGAATGACAACGTCATGATACAACTCGATGTCAGTTACGACGCTTTTGCAACTGTATCATGACTAATCATCCTAAGGTCTATTACGTCTTTACCATATAAGAAGATATATTATATTATAGAAACTGCTCATTTTATTCATAATAAAATGTTTTATAATAGTATTTTCAAGGAAATACAATGGGGAATTGGCGCTCTGAGCACCAACCCCAACAATTAAGCCACTTGAGATCAGTTGTCGTATGGTTTTATCTGCGATGTATGTGTCGAGTCTTACCATTACACATTGTATTTTGGGCTCTCCCAATAACCGATTGACTATCACTATATATGCTTGTCTCTGGCACCGGTTTGGGCCAATTTGGAATATCCTCCAGGAAATTTAGAAGCCATTCCGCTTCTTCCACTATTTTGTCTAATGCTATGAACTCAGGTTCCATAGTAGACTGGGCAATACATGTTTGCCTCGAGGATTCATGACACGGGCACCACTAAGTTTGAAAACAAATCCACTCACAGATTGGGATCCATGTATCAGATATCCGGTTAGCATCGTTGTATCCCTCTAGAACAGTAGGATATCTCGTATAATGCATACCATATTTTGAAGTTTCTCTCAGATACCTCAAAACTCTTACTATGGCTTTCCAATGGTTATGTCCTGGATTACTCGTATATCTGTTAAGCCTGTTTACAGCTTAAGTGATATCAGGTCGTGTGCAATTGATGAGATACATCATACTTCTGATGATTCTCGAACACTCTAGTTGCGATACGCTTGAGCCAGCGTTCTTTGATAAATGAAGAGTTAGGTCTACCGGAGTTCTAGCCACATTTAGATCTCATTTATTATATTTCTCAAGTATCTTCTCAACATAGTGAGTCTGAGATAATATATACCTTTCTGATGTTCTAGAAATCTTAATTCTTAAGATCACATCAGCAACTCCTAAATCTTTCATATCAAATTTACTGGTTAATACTTTATTGGTAGATTGAATCATCTCATGATTACTACCAATTATCAGCATATTCTCTACGTAGAGACACACAATGACATATCCTTTTTTAGTTGATTTGGTGTACACATTTATCACACTCATTGATTTTGATTTCACTTGACAATATCTTTTTGTCAAATTTTTCATGTCATTGCTTAGGTGCTTGTTTTAATCCGTATAAGAATTTTATAAGTTTGCACACCTTCTGTTCTTGTCCAGGAACATTGAAACCTTCTGGTTGTTCCATGTAAATCTCTTCATCCAATTCATCATTTAAGAATTTCATCTTTACATCCATTTGATGTATTTCAAGACCAAATATAGCTGCTATGACTATGAGCATTCTTATTGACGTGATACGAGTCACTGGTGAATATGTGTCAAAGTAATCAAGGCCTTCTTTTTTTCTATAACCTTTTATGACAAGCCTTGTTTTGTACTTATCTATTGATCCATCCGGTTTCATCTTCCATTTGAATATCCATTTGTAGCCCAGTGGCTTACAACCTGGAGGAAGATCAACCAACTCCCAAGTATGGTTTTGTAGGATGGAATCAATCTCATGGTTGATAGCCTCTTTCCACAAAGGTGCCTCCGACGAAGACATTGCTTCTTTGAGGCTTATTTTCCAACAAGTATGTCAGAAAATCGGGTCCAAATGACTTAGACGTTCTAGCTCTTTCACTACGTCTAGGTTCAATTGCCTCAATATTTCCATGTTGATCTAATTCTTGGTCAATCTGATCACTGTCTTTGACAGTATCAATAGTTCTTTTGAGAGACTTTGTTCTTTGTCTTTCCTTGTAAGGAATGTCTCTTCAAAAAATGTCGCATTCCTTGACTCAATTATCACATTCAGATTGATGTCAGGAATTTCAGACTTATGTACCAAGAATCGATACGCACTACTGTTGCGAGCATATCCAATTAATATACAATCAACAGTTTTGGGTCATATTCTAACCTTCTTAAGTTTAGGAACCATTACTTTGGCAAGACACCCCCACACTTTCAGATATTTGTATGAAGGTGCATGACCTTTCCACAATTCATATGGTGTCTTGTCCAATCTTCTGTGAGGTAGCTTGTTCAGAACGTAGTTGGCAGAAAGCAAGGCTTCCCCCCCACAAATTCTGGGGTAAACCAAAGCTTGTCAACTTGGCGTTCATCATTTCCTTCAACGTTCAGTTTTTGCGCTCAACAATCCCGTTTTATTGAGGCGAATAAGGAGCAGTAGTTTCGTGAATAATTCCATGAATCGAACAATATTCACCAAATGGTGACACATATTCACCACCTCTATCATTCCTGATTCTTTTGATTTTCTTGCCAAGTTGATTTTCAACTTCGTTCTTATAGTGTATAAAGCTCTCAATAGCTTAATATTTGCTCCTCAGCAAATACACATAACAGAATCTTGTGTTATCATCGATAAAAGTGACAAAGTATTTTTTACCGCCTCTTGTTTGCACAATATTCATATCACACACATCGGAGTGTATTAGTTCCAAAGGTTCATTCTATGGAATTAAATGATGCTCTATGCATTTTTGCTTCAACACATGCCTCGCATTTATGTTGGTTATCAATTGTAAATTTAGGTATAAGGTCCATGTTAATTAATTTACGCATTGTATCATAATTAACATGTCCTAACCTCTTATGCCATATATTTTGTGACTCAATAATATAAGCGGAAGTTGTAGCTTTATTATTAGCACTGTGTCGATTGACAGTTATTCCATTGAACTTGAAAAGGCTCTCGGTGAGGTATCATTTTCCTACATAAACATTATTCTTGGTCCATACAAACTTATCAGAAACAAATACAAGCTTAAAACCATTCTTGATAAGGAGAGAGACTGAGACTAAGTTCTTCCGAATATCAGGAACATGCAGAATATTCTTCAATGTAAGCTCATTTTCGGATGTCATCTTCAGAACCACTGTGCCTTGTCCAACCACTCTAGAGGTAAACGAGTTTCCTATAGTCAGATGATCGCCACCATCGACCTTCTGATATGAGGAAAACATCTTGTTATCAGTACATATATGAGGAGTAGCCCAGTGTCTACCCACAATTCTCTCGGATTCCCATCCAAGTTGGCTTCTGTTACAACTGCTGAAAGGTTTATTTCTGAGATCTCATCAGTTAGTTATTCATCTTCAGTGACATGGGCCTCAATTTTCTTTTTCTTGCCTTTGTCCTGAGACTTCTTGTTTCTGCAGTCTTTTGTCATATGACCACTTTTCCACAGTTGTAGCACTTCCCTTTGAACTTCTTGTTTGCTTGGGAAGAATCAGCTCCACTGTTCTTTCTCTTTTTGCTACCTTTTCCACCATCGACGATGTTGGCCTTAGACTCAATAGTCTTGTAGCTGGCCTTCTCGGACGTATTGTTGTCCTCTATTGGACAATTATGACCCATAGCGTCACTATTTGTACAGATCATGGTGTTGTTGTACAAATTAACTATGTGACAAAGGAGATTGCACTCTTATCATTTGTGATTAGATCACCTAGATGTATAAATGATAGGAGGTCCCTATGATTTATTCCTGGACGGAGAATGATATGAGACAGTATCAGTCCACGAAGGATAAATCATTAAATATCCCTAGTCAGAGTATTATCGAGATTGGACATCGATAAATACGTAAAAGACTAGTATTACACTTGTGCGCGTTTGTGAGGGCACAACGGCATAGTTCTCATATATTTGGGTATAGGATACTCATGCAAGTGCAATAGGAGGTTGTGTTTTACCAATGGTACGGGAAACAGCTTCGCTCTGGATAAGACCCCCTCGGAATTTCATTGGTAGTATGATTATGTGGCTATGGAAGTCCGAAATCAGGGTAGGTGTTATTTGGTCTTAACCTGAGACTTGCACCGCTAATCTTGCGACAATCGATATACTTTGGTTGAGGTCGTCCAGGGCTTTAACAGGTTCTGTGTACGCCAATACTGGGTATATTGAGAATCGAGTGTTTGGGTGTGATTCAGATGGAAGTGTCATCCCAGTCATAATGGAGATGATGGTCACTTAGGATACGGGACTGGTTCTCTTAAATGCTGCAAAGCTATCGGGTAAATGACAAGGTCAGGTTTAATCCGATTAATGAGACTAGTCAACCAGTACTCCGACAGTGGCTTCGTACGGGGCAGACACATTTCAAGCCCCAAGGCCTAGCCAGCACGTGATCATTAGATACTGGACAGAAATAACGCATACTACGTATAGACGCTGATACAGATCTGTTTATTCCTGTAAGGAGTTTCCACAGAATTGGGGAAGGCATGGCGCTTTGCGAGAGGCCAACCGTGTCCGTGTAATTTGGTAATAAACATAGTATGAGGTACTTACGTGTTTCGGATAGTCCGAACGATCGATTTTACTGCCACATATCCGGAATTTCATGTCCACACTTCCCAAGATTCACCGAGGACGTATCTGTTGGACAAAATGACCCATAGCGTCACTATTTGCACAGATCATTGTGTTTTTGTAGCAAATTAACTATGTGACAAGGAAATTGCACTCTCATCATTTGTGATTAGATCACCATAGATATATAAATGAAGAGAGGTCCCTATGATTAGTTCCTGGATTGAGATGATATGAGACAGTATCAGTCCACAAAGGATTAATCATTAAATATCCCTAGCCGTAGTATTATCGAGACTGGACATCGATAATGCGGAATAGGCTAGTATTGCACTTGTGTGCGTTGTGAGGGCACAACGGCATAGTTCTCATATATATAAGTGTTGGATACTTATGCAAGTGCGATAGGAGGTCGTGTTTCACCGATGGTACGGGAAACAGCTTCGCTCTGGATAGACCCCTCGGAATCCCATTGGTATTATGAATATGTGTCTATGGGAGGCCGAAATCAAGGTAGGTGTGTATAGTCTTAACCTGAGACTTACATCGCTAATGCTTACGACAATCGATATACTTTAGTTGAGGTCGTCTAGGACTGTAACCGGTTCTGTGTACGCCAATGCCGGGTATATTGAGAATCGTAGTGTATTGGATGTGATGTCAAGACGGAAGTATCACTCCAGTCATAGTGGAGATGATGTCACGCAGGATACGGTATTAGTGCTCTTAAGAGATGCGCATCCAATCGTGATATTATGACCAGGTCATGAATATCCGATTATAGAGACTAGTTACCAGACATCCGATATGTGTTTCGGACGGGGCAGACACTTATCCAGCCCCAGCCCTAGCACGTGACTATCCGATACTGGGCCGATATGCACAATACATTAGTATACTACGCTTGATACAGATCTTAATATTCTTTAATGGATATGTCCGGAGAATTAGGTAGACTTGGTGCTTTGCTAGGAGTCGACCTTGTCTCGTAAATCGGTAGAACGTAGTACTTGGTACGTACGTGATTCGGATACTCCGACGACCGTATTTACTGCCAGATTATCCGGGGATCTCATGGGTCGCTTCCCGATAATCCACCGATGACGCACAACTCGCACTCTTGAATAATCTGGGATTATAATAGAAGAGAGAGAAAATTAATCTAGGATTAATAACGGAGATATTTTATCCGGGATAAAATGTCGTCTAAAGAGAGAGAACGATTAATTTGGAATTAATCGATGAATTAATATATTCGATATATTAGACGAAATTAGATTTCGACGCGGAATTAAAATTAGATTTTAATTCGGGCAAACGAGTTAATTTAGAATTAATTCGTTAGCGACGTAAATAATAATTTCGCCAGGCGCAATTATTTATTTAAATTCGATTGAATTAACGTCGCGACGTAAGCTCGGTATTTCGGAAATATCGAACCCGAACGCGTGAGTGCACGTGGGCCCACTTTCATTTGGAAACGTGTGGGGCCCACATGACACATGTCATTCTAATGCTTTGCATGTAGATTGTGTACATTGCACTCAATGTCATTGCATGGAGTTTGAGTGTTTGACACTCTAAGCCATTGCATGTTTTGTGTCATAAATTTATTATTAATTTAATAAATATTATGGCATAAATATAAATTGATTTTTGGTAAATCATTTTAAACTTACACAAAACTTCTTCTCTCTCATTCTCTCTTCTCTCACGCCCAATGAAGAAAATCTCACTGGTTTGGAACCAGAAATGGCGTGAACAAAGGGAAGCCAGAGTGGTTTTTCATGGTGAGAATCAAGTGCTAGCACACTACAAGTCTTGCGAAGGTGGTAGGGAGGTTCGACCATGAGGCGGGACTCATCCGATGGAGTTTGGAGCTTCGTTTTGAGACCCGAAACTGCCAAGACAGTGAGCATGGACTGCTGCAGTGGGCTTACAAAGGCAGTGCGTTTTTGGCATGATTCGTCTTCAAATCGACATAACCGATCAATGTGAGTATTCCGCTACCTCCGTTGATGTATTCACGCATTTTTCATGTCTTGATTTGATCTTGGGACCTTAGAAATTACCAACAATGGCATCAAGAGCTAATGTTGCAAGCATGAAATTTGTAGGGCTTAAAATTTGGGTAAATGTGATTTGAGCATGATTTGAATAAATTGCTTGTTTGAGTATGCTTATAACATGTTTAAATTCATTTTGGTTGGACTAATTTGATGAAAAATGATTTGGAATTATTTTCCCCAAATTATTGCCTTGGCCGAATGGTTTGTGATTTTTTGGATCTTGGATTTTTTGATTTTTGATTCATTTGATGAGTTAGAATCGATTAGGTTGACGTTAATTTGAATCGAATTGGATTGGATTTCGAATTGGACAAAAACCCCAAATTCCTTTGCCATGGCCGAATGGTGTAATGCCCTAATGTCTTGGTGTTTTTTTGATTTTGTAACATGGATGTGTATGAAATCATTCGGGAAGTTAATATAATTGTCGATTGTGTATTAATTGGATTGAATTCAAATCGGACAAAAAACCTTCCTTGGCCGAGCATTAAAGCATGTTATGGGTTTGATTTTCAATTTGTGTGTTGGACATATGATAATGAATTAAGCATGATTAATTGGACTAATTTGGTGTTTCGGAAATGTTGATTTAGTTGATTAATCATATAATGCACTTTAGGTAATTAAATTGCGAAATTGGATTTTTGTAATTTAATTATTTAGGCTTAATTTGGATTTGGGCTTGAATGTTGTAATTGGGCCTTTGGGCTTGATTTATCAAGTTTGGTTTAGGCCAAGTGGATTGGATCCAATTGGGCCCAAAACCTTAACCATAAAGCCCAATGCGACTAATGAACCTTTAAAGTTCAATTGGGCCTAATGGGCCAAGATTGATTTATGGGCTTATGGGGTAAATCCCGGATTGGACTTTGGTTATCGGTTTGACCCGAGTTGACCAAAAGTCCACGCCTTAAGAAATCAATCAAAAGCCCATTGGACTTTAATTGAATTGACGTTGGACGTTAATCGGTCTTTGAGACGCGTTACGATTAAATTTGGAATTTAAATCGTAAAAGGTTTATTAATAAAAGTGTAATATTTAATTTGGAATTGAATAGTGAATTAGTATTAAATACATGTTAAATTAGATTTAATGATGTAGTTTAATTTAATTCATGAATTCGTACTTTAAGTACTTATTCGCAAAAACGAGTTTGACTCGAACAAAATCAAATCGTTGTTTGAACATTGGATGATCACTTAATTATCAGATTAATTAATTTGATTAGATTGATTGATAGCATGCTTATGTGTGTGAATACGTGGTTGTGTTGAATGAATAATGTATATCGGATGGATATTAGTCGGGTGGGCAATTTTAGAAATTGTTGTAATAAATTCGATTTATTAAATTGGACCTGCGTGTCCAGCCTTATCACCTCTATTCTCTTTGTATTCTCTTCTCACCTATTCCCCTCTATGTATATGAGGTTTCTTTAGAAGTGTAGTGTAACGGGTAGAAGTAATACTAGTGCTAGCTTGAGTGAGAAAGGGAGAGATTTGATCTAGGATCAATGTGTTAAGTATCCATCCGCATATCATTATTATTATTTTCATACTCGCTTTATTATGTATTTAGAATGCATGTTTAAGGGTGTATGATGATGAGACCTTAACAAAGATAATTAAATTGGTAGCCAATTTGCACGCGAAAAAGCCCTCGTCAAATATCATGCGTTTTTCCTTCCATTGAGTGATTCTTACTCAAGATCCTAGATTGGCAGGGGTTGTTGGCCAAAGTCAAGCCCTTGTCCTTCAAAGATGTGTTTTAATCACGAGGCTTTGTTCCATATTGGTGTCTGTCCAAGTTGTGGTTTGTTGGCCAAAGTCAAGACCACTTCTTGTCCAACGACATTGATTACGAAGCTTCCATGTCAATGGGTCCGCGCTTGACTGGGATCATTAGGTTTGTTGTGCCAAAGCCAAGGCCTAGTTGATTCAGAGGAAAAAGGTTAGGGTATACATTCGATGTATAGGCATATATAAGATATATGTTTAGGACTTGGATGTCCACCTACTGGATCTAGGAGTTGGATTAGATCCAATTGATCTTCGAGATCTACCTAGTTAATTATCATACAATTTGTTGGCCAAAGTCAAGATTGTGTGATATTTAACGGGATCCTAGCCCACTAGGAAACACGGTTTCCCGAGTACTCGACAGAGGGTTAGAGGCTCGACGAAAAATAGTGGGAGGCAAGTATTGAATTTGCAACATTCGTTCGAATACTCGCTAACGCGCTCATCTATATTTACTCTCGTCATATAATCAAAAGTATTAGTTGGACTAATATTTTATGTTGTTTTTAAATATATATAGTTGGACTATATACAAACTCATTCAATATATAGTTGATTTTATAATTGGATTATAGTAATCAATATAATTGAATTAAAATGATAGTTGATTTTATAATTAGATTATAGTAATCAATATTAAAATTATAGTTGATTAAATAATTGGATTATTGTAATCATTATAATAAATAGTACCTTATTAAATTGATTAAATAGTTGGACTATTGAAATCAAGAAAGAATTGAAAAGTTGAATATTTAAAATATATAATCCTTGGATTAAATGTTTTAAATGATTTAATTTTCAATTGGGAATTAATAATAGGTTAATTTATTTGATAAAATAACTTATTATGACTAAGCCCATAATTAAGCAAATAGTAGAGCATAAAATCTTTGGAAGATTTATGTGATGATGACTTTAGTGCTTAATTAATATACTTATCATAAATCTATCTTTAGATTTAAAATATTAAATTGCAATTAATAATTCTTAGAGAATTAATTGACTATTCTAGTGGAGAGAAGTCAAAGTTTGCAATTGGGCATGTAGCACAAGGTGCACATCATTTCGATATTCCGAAACCCAAGGCTTGGCCAAAGGTTTGTGAAATATTGAAATGATAATTGACATATCCCAAAGTGACTACCATTTGGATATGGAAGACACGAAGGAATTAAAGATAGGGCGAGGCTCTAACTTTAAAAATTTTGTCAAAGTTATGTTTACTACTAGTATTGAAATTGGATTTTAAATACTTAGTGTGGTACATAAAATATATGTATTGACGTTCAGAATCCGCTGTGAGCTGGATACTGGCTTCAAGCCGAGATTTCTCTGCGAATTGGAAACGGGACGAAAGTCGCTGTTTCGACCGTAGATACCTAAGTTTAGGAACTACCCTTTGGGTATGTACTTAAATTAGGAAATGTTATAATGTAACTAGTTTGACTAGAGACATTATCTCTATATCAGTGTTTAATCCGATGCGGATAAAACCTTTATATTCTAGAACACTAAAGT
Organism: Zanthoxylum bungeanum; assembly: GCA_019454045.1. NCBI lineage: Eukaryota > Viridiplantae > Streptophyta > Magnoliopsida > Sapindales > Rutaceae > Zanthoxylum > Zanthoxylum bungeanum. Next base: position 25,800 of record SKCR01020822.1, read on the forward strand.
GTTTCATATATAAAGATGATACTGAGATAAATACATTAGATGTAAATAACATAATTTATATTTTGAATATAAATAAAATCTCAAACATATAAATGACAAATAAATAGCTCAAATTGATTTGATCAATAGAGACTTATTTGTGGCATTGTTGTCTAGGACACAATTAAACAAGACTCGTATATCCACACTTTGAAGAGTGGATACTAGGACTGATTTGACTATTCAAATAAGGTCTACGAATCTAGTTTATTAGGTTAAAACCTAAAATACTATTTACTTGGTAATAGTAAAAGGGCCACCGATCTGTTAGCCCTATTCATGGTGAAGTAAGTGGGCCCATATCTAGCTAGGCTAGATGTGAACATGAATATTTCGTGACCTTAACGGATGTAGCATCACGTTGTGGTTATGTGTTTCTTTTGAAGAACACAGATCGAAACTTTGAAGTTTCGACACGAAGAAAACAAACAGATCGGCTATAGTGTTATTCCGCCACGGTAAGACCGAAATGGAAAATACTTAAGCAGTAAGTTTCATATATAAATGAAAGAGTACGGTGTTCTTTCATGTGAGGACTCCTCCCGAGACACGTCGTTAGACGGTGTGTCTGAACTAAAAACCGAATTTTGTTGGACATGATAAGGTTTATCACGAGTCGCTCTGAGCTACTATTTCCTTCTACAGGATATGTATTAACAGTGCAAAACTTATTTAGAATAAGGTTCCATATAAATCTGTTTGACAGATATCATATAGGATATGAACAGGAAAGAAACGAGGTTTCTCATTCCTGATAATTTGGGTATGCCAGGCATAAAGTTTGGATGATACCAAACTAAGAACCCAAATTGGATTAGTGCCAATATAGGTTATCCTAAGGGAAACCAAAGTATAGTACTTATAAATCCCACATGAGAACAATGTGATTGTTGCTCACCATGCGGTTTTCCTGAGAGGAATACCGATATGCAGTGGTCAGTGGGAGGATAGTGATACTCAATGAAAATCGGAGTAATACTATTCATAGCACGAAGTCCTTAATGGAACACAAACAATTCATCTATGATGAATCTGTACCATTAATCTTCAAATACACAAGAAATCGGGTAGATCGGATAGAGTCAGAAAACAACCTAGGGTATGGGTTTCTGATCTAACCTCATTAAGATGTCAATCTTATGGAGGTGTACCATCCGACTACGTTATGAGGAAGTGATACGAGGTATCGACTCCCTGTTATGGCAAAGTGCCATGAGTCCGAAATGGATTCCATGTATAACGACTATTATGGATACTAGTTGTTGTACCACAAGGCGTTGTGCCTATGGTACATTATACGTCTTCAAGGAAGACATACATGGATGGCAACATACCAACTTACAAAGCTAGGCTTTTGACGGAAAGGTATCGTTATCAACATTGTGTTAATAACGGTTCAACCTTTTACCTGTTGCCATGGTAAGTCCATTTTGAAGATGCTTGTTGATAACTGTATATTTCATTTATGAAATATGTCAGTTACAAATCAAAATCGCTTTCCTGAAAAGGAAACCTTTTGGAGGATGTTTACAACATCCTGACGATTTTGTATAACCGACAAACAAGGTTTGCGGGTTATTCGATCCATGTTTGGATCAAAGCAAGCATAAGGTTCTTGGAACTGACGTTTTGAAATAATCATAATGGTTTATGATTTAACTCAAAACGAAATAATTCTTGTGTATATAAGGAGGTTAGTGGGAGAGCGCACTGACAGTGAAATTCCCATAAAGCAATTGGTGAAAGCTTGGCTTTCATAGATATTCTTTCAATAGAAATTCTCCGTAGAATTCTGGGGAGTAACAACCTTTATTCAGGGAATAAAGATCTACTGGGATAGATTTGGAGTTGTTAACACTCTCTGGGAAATTGTACATTTAAAATGTACTTGTATTGGTGTCTCATACGCTTCGAGCATATGGAGTCACAATCAGGTCAATCCAAGTGATAGTCACTGGATTGAATTTAAGAACATCTGTTAGTATCTTAGAGAACTAAAGATGTTGTCTTAAACTATGGAGAAGGAGAACTTGAAGTGACTGGGATCACTACTGCAAGTTTCCAAAACGATTAAATACTACGGTACTATAAAGTTTGAATAACGGGACAGTGAGCTGGAAATTTCCGAGCAAGATAACTGCTGCCGAATAAACAACAAATGTGGATTATTGCTGCAGCTGAGGCAGCAATAGAAGCCATTTGGATCGATAATAAATCTAATTAGATTAGATATAATTCTGTTAGCAGCTGAGCTAGGCGTCAGCACAGGCTAAAGAATTAAAGGTCTCATCACGATCCAGATATATACTTCTATATCATCTGATTCGTTCGGATCATACATCGTGGCGATGTGATGATCGTGTAAATCGCGTCAGACGATAATTAAGCAAATCCGCTGACGAAAACCTTTCCTCAGCAATTTGAGCGAATTGTACATAGTTCGGGTGTTAGACACTCGAGTGACTGGCTATGTGCCAAGTGGGAGATTGTTGGACAAAATGACCCATAGCGTCACTATTTGCACAGATCATTGTGTTGTTGTAGCAAATTAACTATGTGACAAGGAAATTGCACTCTCATCATTTGTGATTAGATCACCATAGATATATAAATGAAGAGAGGTCCCTATGATTAGTTCCTGGATTGAGATGATATGAGACAGTATCAGTCCACGAAGGATTAATCATTAAATATCCCTAGCCGTAGTATTATCGAGACTGGACATCGATAATGCGGAATAGGCTAGTATTGCACTTGTGTGCGTTGTGAGGGCACAACGGCATAGTTCTCATATATATAAGTGTTGGATACTTATGCAAGTGCGATAGGAGGTCGTGTTTCACCGATGGTACGGGAAACAGCTTCGCTCTGGATAGACCCCTCGGAATCCCATTGGTATTATGAATATGTGTCTATGGGAGGCCGAAATCAAGGTAGGTGTGTATAGTCTTAACCTGAGACTTACATCGCTAATGCTTACGACAATCGATATACTTTAGTTGAGGTCGTCTAGGACTGTAACCGGTTCTGTGTACGCCAATGCCGGGTATATTGAGAATCGTAGTGTATTGGATGTGATGTCAAGACGGAAGTATCACTCCAGTCATAGTGGAGATGATGTCACGCAGGATACGGTATTAGTGCTCTTAAGAGATGCGCATCCAATCGTGATATTATGACCAGGTCATGAATATCCGATTATAGAGACTAGTTACCAGACATCCGATATGTGTTTCGGACGGGGCAGACACTTATCCAGCCCCAGCCCTAGCACGTGACTATCCGATACTGGGCCGATATGCACAATACATTAGTATACTACGCTTGATACAGATCTTAATATTCTTAATGGATATGTCCGGAGAATTAGGTAGACTTGGTGCTTTGCTAGGAGTCGACCTTGTCTCGTAAATCGGTAGAACGTAGTACTTGGTACGTACGTGATTCGGATACTCCGACGACCGTATTTACTGCCAGATTATCCGGGGATCTCATGGGTCGCTTCCCGATAATCCACCGATGACGCACAACTCGCACTCTTGAATAATCTGGGATTATAATAGAAGAGAGAGAAAATTAATCTAGGATTAATAACGGAGATATTTTATCCGGGATAAAATGTCGTCTAAAGAGAGAGAACGATTAATTTGGAATTAATCGATGATTAATATATTCGATATATTAGACGAAATTAGATTTCGACGCGGAATTAAAATTAGATTTTAATTCGGGCAAACGAGTTAATTTAGAATTAATTCGTTAGCGACGTAAATAATAATTTCGCCAGGCGCAATTATTTATTTAAATTCGATTGAATTAACGTCGCGACGTAAGCTCGGTATTTCGGAAATATCGAACCCGAACGCGTGAGTGCACGTGGGCCCACTTTCATTTGGAAACGTGTGGGGCCCACATGACACATGTCATTCTAATGCTTTGCATGTAGATTGTGTACATTGCACTCAATGTCATTGCATGGAGTTTGAGTGTTTGACACTCTAAGCCATTGCATGTTTTGTGTCATAAATTTTTTAATTTTAATAAATTATGGCATAAATATAAATTGATTTTTGGTAAATCATTTTTTACTTAAACAAAAATTCATCTCTCTCTCTCTCTCTTCTCTCACGCCCAAATGAAGAAAATTTCACTGGTTTGGAACCAGAAATTGCGTGAACAAAGGGAAGCCAAGAGTGGTTTCTCATGGTGAAATCAAGTGCTAGCACACTTACAAGTCTTGCGAAGGTGGTAGGGAGGTTCGACCATGAGGCGGGACTCATCCGATGGAGTTTGGAGCTTCGTTTTGAGACCCAAAACTGCCAAGACAGTGAGCATGGACTGCTGCAGTGGCTTACAAAGGCAGTGCGTTTTTGGCATGATTCGTCTTCAAATCGACATAACCGATCAATGTGAGTATTCCGCTACCTCCGTTGATGTATTCATGCATTATTTCATGTCTTGATTTGATCTTGGGACCTTAGAAATTACCAACAGTATAACTCACACTCCTATATTAATAGGGATTAATTAGAAGAAGAAAAGATTAATCGGGGATTAATTGCGGAGATTTTTATCTGGGATAAATATAAATTAAAGAGAGATAACGGTTAATTTGGAATTAATCGAGAATTAATATATTTGATAATTAAATAAACGAAATTGAGTTCGACGCGGATTAAAGTAGATTTTAATTCGGGCGAACGATTAATTTAGAATTAAGCGTTAGACGATATGAATTGAGTGATTTCGCTAGGGCGTAAATCAATTAATTAACGACGCAACCGAAATTCGTTAATTTGGAAATTAGCGAACCCGAGCCCGAGATTTATTTGCGAGCGCATTCGCATTTCGAATTTGAGTGCGGACAACGTCAATCAAGCGTCAAATCGCTAGTCGCATCAATCGTCAAATCACTTGTCACTTTGAGTGATGTGACTTGACAAGTTTGATTGATGTGATTGAGTGATTGAATGATGTGAGTGGTTGGGCTTTAATGGTTTGACTTTAAAAAAGCCAAATCACATGAAATGCATGTGAAATTCAAATGAGTGTATATAATACACCAATTGGAAACCAAATACAACTCTCTCTCTCCCATTTCTTTCTCTTCCTCACGCCCTGGGGCTGAATTTTTTCTGGTTTTATGGTTGCAAAATGCCGAGAAAAAAGAAACAAGGAATCAAGAGTGGATTTGTGGCAAAATCACAAGTGCTAGCACACTTACGAGACTTGCGAAGGTGATAGGGAAGCCCACCCATGAGCCGGGAACCATTCGACGATGCTTGGAGCTTGACGAAGGACCAAAAACGAAGCCAAAACAGTGAGCACAAATATGCAGTTCACGCCAAACCAGTGAGCAGATTTTTTAGTTTCGTTGCTTGCCGCGTCGCTTAACCAATCGATGTAAGTATTCCGCAACTTCTTCGATTGTTATTCGCACATTATTCATGCTTATTATTGATCTTGGGACCTTAGTAGAAACCAACATCCTCTTCGATCTTTAATCAAACCCCAAGGTCTTCAAGACTCATATGCTTCTTTTTGTGTTTCAGATAGGCTTTTTACTAATGAATTGATCCTCATAATCATTCACTTATGGATCGTTTTCTCTATCAAAACATCGGATTTCTAAATTTTCATAGGATCCTCCCGGAATTCGTTCTAAAGCCTGTTGAAGAATCTTTACAGATTCGGCATTTCGTCATTCACCGATTCGGACTAAATAACGAGCTAATGAATCTCTTTATTTTTGCCACTGGACTTCCCAATCAAATTTGTCATACACTCATAATGATCAATTTTACGAAGATCCCATTCTATCCAGATAGCTCCTGAAGTCCTTCCATGATGGAGGAATTTTTTTCAATGATTGTGGCAACTTGAAACGTCTCACAGAGTTCATTCCCTCATCCAATATTTCATGAATGATTAGTTGAAGTTCACCCAACTGAGACATCACCGTTCTTGAATCTACCATTTTGTAGTCCAGAAACCTACCCACGACATATTTTTTCTATCGACACACATCGGTTTTGTACTTCTTCTCGAGAGATTCCCAGAGAATCTTCGCAGAAGTCATGCCTTGGTACACATTGTACAGGGTATTGTCAAGTCCTCCCAATAGGTAATTTTTACACAAGAAGTCGTCTGACGACCATGTCTCATCTCGCAGTTGTTTGGCTGTTTCAGTTTCTCCTTCCACAGGACCCGGAGGATCTTTGAGATACTTAGCCGACTGTAGTGTTGTCAGGTAGAACAACATTTTGTTCTGCCACTGTTTGAAATTTGCTCCACCAAATTTATTTGGTTTCTCGCCATGAGCGACTGGTACTGTGATATTTCCACCAACCATGTGTAATTGAAATTGAACAATAATCAATAAGTCTACAAAAGACAAATCACACAACGATCAATTGTATGATCTTGTTTAAGTGATACTCTAAGAATCCACTTGTTGTTATATTGGACAGTAGTACCAAATAACACAAGTCCTTGAATTTATGACTAAGATTTCTTATGATAAGTGAATAAAGAAAATTCTCAGAGGACGAGGGGGTCCGGTGTAACCACTTAAATCTCTGCCCACTTAGGCTCTTATCGCCTTTTTGACGGAATTCCCTTAATCACTTTCTCAATAGAAAATCTTAGATATTCAATCTTAGTGTTATACTTTAATTTACAAGTATAATGATATTACAAATATAAATATAAAATTCAATCAAGCTTGGATGTAATTACTTGTATATGACTATACTTTTATTTCTCAACCAAGTATGCAACATATAATTAACAAATAACTTTCAATTTTATCACAATAAACTAGTGTATGTTTGTGATAATTGAATATCTTAATATTAACTTAAACTTATACTAACAAGTTTATAAAATTCAATATATGAGTTTACTAAGTTAATATAATTACATATACTCTATAAAGTGTATATTATACTATAATATAGATAAATCTAAGTATAAATATTATTTCAAAATACTAAAATCAATTTTATCACTTATAACTTATTATTTTTAATAAATGATAATTGAAAATATTTTAATTAACTTAAATCTATAATAACCAAGTTTATAATATCATTATATGATTTTTTTTTTTTAAGTTAATTAAACTGTTGATGAATAATGTATAAGATTCAAATTTTAATGTTCTACAAATACAGCAAACGACCAAATGTATTCATAATAGACTTTACTATCTTTAATGTGATTTGGGAACATTTGCAGTGTCCTTAAATCAATCAAAATTTAAACATCACCAACCAAAGCAATCAGAATTTAAAAATCATGCACAAAATAATAATAGTAGTTGAAGTTAAAAAATACATCATGACTTTTAATCATTTAATGCATGTATGAACAGACGCCTTATGAAACAAGTGCTAATTATTAATTTTTCTTTTTTTTTTCAAATTAATAATATAAGACATGCATTCACACGTATTAATTTAATGCATGTGAAAATTGGATTATTATAAAATTAACTTGTATCTATATTATCAAGTTTCATTATTTCTTCAATAAAATAAAAGTTACAGCATATGGCGTGAAACATAACCCCAAAAAAAAAAAAAAACAAGGAAATAACTTACCTCTTGCTTCAACAGTCACATATATATTATTTAATTAGAAATGGAAAGCTTTTATTATTATTTTGCAACGTGTCTATTTTCTACCCTTTTTTTTCTTTTATAAAACAAAATAATAATAATAATTATGCAAATTTCATTACACAAAATAACAAAATGAAACTATATCAAGAAACCAAGTATTCAAGTAAAACATGAAGGATTATAGGAAGGAAGCTTGACTATTTAGAAGGAGTAGGGCCACCATTACTTGTTTTGCACTGTCACAAAGTGATCTGACATATGAATCATTATTGATATAAATGAGGAAAACTATAATTCAGTAATTAAACATGTATGTACGATTAAAAATCAGATTTTACA
>SKCR01020823.1:0-33675 GCA_019454045.1 Zanthoxylum bungeanum
AGCTCAGCTGCTAATATAACTACTTCTAATCCAATTAGGATTATATAGATCCAAAGTGCTTCTATTGCTGCCTCAGCTGCAGCAATATTATGCTTTTGTTGTTTATTCGGCAACAATACCTTGCTTGGAATATTTCTAGCTCACTGTTCCGTTATTCAAACCATATAGTACCCATATTACGACTTATAGTCGTTTTTGTCGGTTTGGAAACTTGCAACAGTGAACCCAGTCACTTCAAGTTCTCATTCTCCATAGTTTAAGAAAGCATCCTTAGATCATCTAAAATACGTAAGGATGTTCTTAACATCAATCCAGTGACTATCACTTGGATTGGCCTGATTGTGACTCCATATGCTCAAAGCATATGAGACAGCAGGTCGCGTACATTTATTTCAATGTATGGATTCTCGGAGAGTGCTAACAACTTTTAGATCTATCCAAGTAGATCTTTATTCCTAGAATAAAGGTTGTCTCTCCCAAGAATTCTACGGAGAATTTTCATGAAAGCCAAGCTTTCACCGATTGTATTGGGAATATCATTTCAAAGAAATGACATATCATCTTTATTTAGGACAGTCACTGTCAGTGCGCTCCCACTAACCTCTTTATATACACAAGAATCATTTTCGTTTTGAATTAAATCATATACCATTATGATTACATCAAAACGATAATTCCAAGAACGCAATGCTTGCTTCAATCCATAATGGATTGATTAACCTGCAAACCTTGTTTGCTTGTTTTGGTACGACAAAACCGTTAGGATGTTGATAAACATCCTCCGAAAGGTTTCCGTTTAAGGAAAGCGGTTTTGACGTTCAGCTGCCATATTTCATAAATGAAACATGCAGCATTTGCAAGCATTATCCAAATGGATTTAACCATGGCAACGTGTAAAAGGTTTCGTCATAATCAACATAATGTTGATAACGATACATTTTCGCTACAAGCCTAGCTTTGTACGTTGGTATGTTGCCATCCATGTATGTCTTCCTTGAAGACTTATATATTACCAATAGGCACAATGCCTTTCGGTACATCAACCAGTGTCCAAACTTGGTTGGTATACATGGAATCCATTTTGGATATCATGGCACTTTGCCATAATAGGGAGTCGATACCTTGTATCACTTCCCCATACGTAGCCAGTTCGTATTCCTCAATAAGATTGACATCTACATGAGGTGAGATCAGAAACCAATACCTCTTAGGTTGCTTTCTGACTCTCTCCAACTTACGCGGTTCTTGTGTATTCGAATATTGTGGTACAGTTTCATCCTTGATGAACTGTTTGTGTTCTATTAGGACTCGGTGCCTGGAACAGTATTACTCCGATTTTCATCGAGTTTTACTTTCCTCCCACTTACCACTGCATATAGATATTCCTCTTAGGAAAACTGCATGGAGAGCAACAATTAAATTATCCTCTTGTGAGTTGTATAAGTACTATACTTTGCTTTCCCCAGGATAACCCACAAATTAGGCACTTATCCATTTTGGGTTCTAGTTTGGTATCATCCAAACATATGCCTAGCATACCCAAATCTCCAGGAATGAGAAAACCCAGTTTCTTTCATGTTCATATCTAATATGAAGTCTGTCAAACAGATTTTTATGGAACCTTATTCAAAATAAGTTTTGCACTGTTTAATGCGTATCCCTTGAAGGAAATGGTAGCTTAGAGGGACTCATGATTAACATTACTATGTCCAACAAGGTTCGGTTTCTCAATTTCGGACACACCGTCAAATTGAGGTGTTCCGTGAAGAGTCCTTATTGAAAGAATAATATACTCTTTCAAGTAATTGAGAAACTTATTGCTTAAGTATTTTCCACCACGGTCTAACCGTGATGGTTTAATACTTTAGCCGATCTGTCTGTCTACTTCGTGTCGAAACTATTTGAATTTATCAAAAGTTTCTGATTCGTGTTTCTAAAGAAACACATAACCATAACGTGATGCCACATCCGTAAAGGTTTCGAAGTATTCATATCCACCTCTAGCCTAGCTAGATATGGGCCCACTTTCGTCACTATGAACGAGGGCTAACAGATCTGTGGCATTTGCACTTTTACCAAGTAAAAGGTGTTTTAGGCACTTTGCCTAATAAACTAGATTCGTAGACATCATTTGAATAGGATCAAATCCGTCTTAGTATCCACTCTTCAAAAGTGTGGATATACGAGTCTTGTTTAATATGTCACAGACAACAATGCCACAAATAAGTCTCATCTGATCAAATCAGTTGAGCTATTTGTTTGTCATGTTAAACGTTTGAGATTCATTTATATTCAAAATATAAATACTGTTATTCACATCTAATGTGTTTATCTCAATATCATCTTTATAAAATAAAACACTTTAGTGTTATAGAATATAAAGGTATACCCGCAACGAGTTATACTCTGATATAGAGATAATGTTTCTAGTCAAACTAGTTACATTATAACAGTTTCCTAATTTAAGTACATACCCGAACGGTAGTTCCTAAACTTAGGTTTCTACGGTTAAAACAGTGACTCTCGTCCCGTTTCTGATTCGCAAATATATCTCAACTGAAGTCAGTCTCCTGCTAATCAGCAGATTCCGCACATCAGTACATATATATATGTACCACATCTAGTATCAAAAATCCAATTTTGAAACTAGTAGTGAACATGTTTATGACAAACATACTTGAAGCCAGAGCCTTGCCCCGCCTTCAATTCCTTCATGTCTTCCTTGTCCATACGGCAGTCACGCTTCCAGTGACCCCGTTTGCCACAGTTTAGGAAAACATCTTGGGATATGTCATTTGTCTTCCTAGAAGACTGTGATGATTTTGCCTTTGCCCATTTTTAGAAGCTCTGGCTCTACCTCCTAGAGCATAGCCTTTAACTCTTGCCCAACTTTCGGGTAGAGACTATAAGATCAAATCTTTGGTAGTCTCAGCCACGTAGGTAATGCCTAGCTAACCTAGCTGATCGATTGTCAGCAATCATCTGTGACACCTAGTGCTCGACAGATGTACCCTCTGACATTCACGAGTGAAAGAGCTTCTTTTGCAATTTATACTTCTAAGATCTAAGAATAAATCTATGAAGATCCTTTAATTTTATCATCTGTGACAAGTATAATGGATTGAGCACTAAAGTTATCATTACATGAATCTTCCAAAGATCATGTTCTACTATTTGCTCAACTCCGGGCTTAGGCCCAAGATGTAATTCTATCAAATAGAATAACTTCTTAGTTCCCAGGACTATCCTGAGGTTTTATTCCCAATTTGAAAATTAAAGCATTTAAAGACATTTTTACCCATGTATATGTTTTAAACGCTAATCTTTCATTTATCTTGATTGTTATAGTCCAACTATCCAATCAACGATTTCAGGTACTATTGATTATAATGATTACTATAGTCTAAGTATATAATCAACTATAATTTTATTATTTAAATTCAAATATATTGATTACTATAATCCAATCATATAATCAACTATAGTTTGAAGTAGTTTGAATACCGTCCAACTGATTAATTAAAACAACGATTAAATATTAGTCCAACTGATATATTTATTTATTAATGACGAAAAATTAAAATGAGCGCGTATTGGCAAGCATCTAAAAACGAAATTGCAAATTTAATACTTGCCTCCCACTATTTTTCGGCGAGCCTCTAACCCTCTGTTGAGTACTCGGGAAACCTTGTTTCCTAGTGGGCTAGGATCCCGTTAAATAACACACAATATTGACTTTGGCCAACAATTATATGATATTTAACTAGGTAGATCTCTAAGATCAATTGGATCTCATCCAATTCCTAGATCCAGTAGGTGGACATCCAAGTCTGAAACATATATCTAATATATGCCAATATATCCAATATATTTTCTAACCTTTTTCCTCTGAATCAACTAAGCCTTGGCTTTGGCACAACAAACTTAATGATCCCAGTTAAGCGAGACCCATTGACCTTGGAAAGCTTCGTAATCGATGTCGATGGACAAGAAGTGATCTTTACTTTTACCAACAAATCACAACTTGGACAAGACACCGATATAGAACAAAGCCTTCATGATTCAAACACATCCGCGATGGAAAAAGGTCTTGACTTTGGCCAACAAACCAGTGCCAATCTTGGATCTTGAGTAAGAATCACTCAATGGAAGGAAAACGCTTAATATTTGTTGAGGGTTTTTCGCTTAATTGGCAACCAATTAATTATCTTTGTTAAGGTCTCATCATACACCCTTAAACATGCATTCTAAAAAGATAATAAGGCGCGTAAATAAATTAATAATGATATGCGGATGGATATTTAAAACAACTTTTTCCTAGAACAAATCTCTCTTTTTCCTCTCTCTCTCTAGCACAAATCTTACTTCTACCCAATTACATAACACTTCTAAAGAAACCTCATTCATTGAGGGGAATAGGTGAGAAGAGAAATACAAAGACTCAAGAGGTAATAGGCTGGACTCGCAGGTCCAATTTAATAATTCTAAATTTATTACAACAATTTCCAAAATTGCCCTCAGCCATCTAATATCCATCTGATATACATTATTCATACATCACATCCATGTATTCACACAAAACATGTTATCAATCAATCTAATCCAATTAATTAATCTGAAATTAATGACCATCCAATGTTCAAACAACGATTTGATTTGCGCGAGTCAAACTCGTTTTAAGAAAGTACTCAAAGTACGAATTCTCGAATTATATCAAACTACAATATTAAATCCAATGTAATTTGTATTTAATACTAATTCTTTATTTAATTCCAAATTAAATAATTACACTTTATTAATGAGCCTTTGCGACTTAGATTCTAAATCTAATCTTTACGGGTCTCAAAGCCCAATTTAACATCCAATGTCAATTTAATTAAAGTCCAATGGGCTTTCAATTAATTTATAAGGCATGGACTTTGGCAACCAAAGCCCAATAAGGAATCACCATTTGCCAAAATCAATTTAGGCCCATTAGGCCCAATTAAAATTTTAAAGGTCCATTATATTATATTTGGACTTTATGAATATGGTTTTGGGCACAATTGGATCTAACCAATTAACCTAAACCAAACTTGGCCCAACCAAGCCCATTAAGCCCAAATACAACTTTATTAGCCCAATTCCAAATTTAAGCCTAATTAATTTAATTACAATATTCCAACTATCACAATTAAATCAATTTAAGTGTATAGCCATAATTAATTAGTCAAATTAACATTTCCAAAATATCAATTTACATAATTAATCAAGCTAATTAATTATCAATTCATGTCCTACACAATTGAAGCAAAAAATCAATTCATTTCCATGCTTGTAACTCACGACATTTTAGGGTTTTTGTTCAATTCTGATTTCAATCCAATTGAATCTCAAATCAACATTTCCCAAGTCTTTTAAACTCATCCAATGATTCAAAAAACAAAATTACCATGACATTAGGGCAAGCTAAACTTTCGGCCAAGCCAACAATTTGGGGAAAATTTGATCCAATTCAATTTTTATCAAATTTATCATGCATAACACTATGTTCCCATGTAATTGTTTTGTAGGACAAGACTTTCTTGTAAAAATATGTAAATATTGTAAGTATACTCCCTAAATTATTTCGTTACATATTATGAGATTATTATACATATCTCAATTTTCTATGAATAATGAATGATAAGACACAAACTCACAACACACTCAAAATATAATTGTCTTTTCTCTTCTAGCCAATGAACTCGGAAGGAACTCACCAGCCAATAAGTCAACTTGGGCTGATGATTTGCCTAGTGGTAGCTCTGTTGAAGGTTGGGTAAATAGAGCAGCTATCTTTAATAGTGGAACCATTAACGAGTGAGTAGGGCAATCCAAAATTTTTGTTAAATGTGTCTTACAAATTAATGAAAAACTTGATTTATTAATGAGATAGTTTTGATTTCTTCACTCTAAAATGAAGTATGTGTTGGATTTCTAAGTTATCCCAAGATCAAATTAAGCAATGAAAATATGTGAATACTATAAAGAAGTATGGCGGAATCATACTTACAATGAACGGATTTTGCGATGCGAAGAACACAAAACTTTTCCTCCTCCATGGAAGCTCTCGGCCATGCCCAAAATTTGTGCTCCAAGTGTCGGTCAACCTCCATGGAAATGATCTTCAAGCTCCAAGCTTTGATTGTGGATTCCATGCTCAAGAGTTGGTTTCCCTATCACCTTTGTTTGACCCATTGGATGTGCTAGCATCTTAGAAAAATTTGCCACAAATCTTTCCTTTGCATTTTGTAATTCTCGGCCAAGCCAAGAAATGGAGAGGAAATTTGCACCAAGGCCGAATGGGAGAGTAGGAGAGAAGAAGATGTGTGAGTTGTGTGTGTTGTAATCTAATTACCAAAAAGAAAAGTCATATACCAAATGTAATAAAAAAATGATATATGGCTTTCAATCCATCACACTTGAGTATTTTACACTCAACCATCAACAAACAACTTCCATCACATTAAAGTGATAAAGTTGACTAGTGATGTGACGCATGATGTGACTTGTGGGCCCCACTTGATTCGAAATGCATGTGGGCCCGCAAACACTCCCGGGCTCGGGTTCGATAATTCCGAATTAACGAATTTTCAGTTGCGACGTAATTAAATCAAATTTAATTAAATAATTATGCCTAGCAAAATTACTATTCACATCGCTAGCGAATTAATTCTAATTAATTCGTTCGCCCGAATTAAAAAAAATCTAATTTTATTCCGCGTCGAAATCTAATTTCGTATAATATATCGAATATATTATTTTATCGATTAATTCCAAATTAATCGCTCTCTCTCTCTCTCTTTAAATAGTATTTTATCCCAGATAAAATATCTCCGTAATTAATCCTAGATTAATTTTCTCTCTCTACTAATTAATCCCAGATTAATTATGTTCGAGTCATACGTCATCGGTGAATCTTCGGGAAGCGACCCATAAGATCCCCGGATATGTTGATAGTAAATCTGGTCGTCGGACTATCCGAACAGGTACGTACCTAGTACTACATTTTTACCGATTTACAAGACATGGTTGGCTTCTAGCAAAGCACCGTGCCTACCCAATTCTCCAGAAACATTCTTAAAGGAATAAGTAATCTGTATCAGGCGTAGTATACGTAGTATTGCATATTGCTATCCAGTATCGGATGTCACGTGCTAGGCCTGTGGCTGGAATTGTGTCTGCCCCGTACGAAGCACATGTCAGATCTCTGGTAACTAGTCTCTATAAATAGATAATCATGACCTAGTCATATTATCCCGATTACTGCAGTACATAAGAGTACCAATTTCGTATCCTACGTGACCATCATCTCCACTATGACTGGAGTGATACTTCCATCCTGACATCATACCCAATACACTATGATTCTTAATATACCTAGAAGAGGCGTACACAGAACCAGTTAAAGCCCTGGACGACCAAAACCAAAGTATATTGATTGTCGCAAGTATTAGCGGTGCAAGTCTCAGGTTAAGACCGAATACACCTACCCTGATTCGGACTTCCATAGACACATAGTCATACTACCAATGGAATTCTGAGGGGTCTATCCAGAGCGAAGCTTTTCCCGTACCATCGGTAAACACAACCTCCTATTACACTTGCATGAGTATCCAATACCTAAATATATGAGAACTATGTCGTTATGCTCCCACAACGCGCACAAGTGCAATACTAGTCTATTCTGCTTATCGATGTCGATCTCGATAATACTCCGACTAGGGATGTTTTAATGATTAACCTTCATGGATTGATACTGTCTCATATCTTATCAATCCGGAACTAATCATATGGACTTTTATCATTTATATATCCCTGTAATCCAATTACAAATGATAAAAGAGCAATTTCCTTTGTCACATAGTTAATTTGTACAACAACACAATGTTCTGTAGAAATAGTGATGTTATGGGTCATAATTGTCCAACAGTATGTCTATCACTTCTTTTGCACCGCAAACTATCTTTGACATTCCATTGTTATAAAATTTTGTGAAATTTTCACCAAGTTTTTCCACATTTTGTTTAATTTCAATTTCCCATGTTCAATTTTATTATAGAGAATATCAAAAAGTCCTTCTAACATGATTAATTCTTAAGAATGATAAGCTCTTAATCACTTTCATAATTAGTATTAACTTTGTAAGATTCTTCTTATTTAGTCTAAAATATAGTTCTATGTTTACTTTCACCATATTTTATCCATCTACGTTCTAACATTATATTTTTTTACACATTATTTTTTAAATTACAATTCATCGTGAACAGTGAAATTCACTATTCATGTTTTTTAGGGTTTGATATCAATTACATTTTAAAGTAACTATTCAAGTGAATAATTTTTTCTAAGGATTGGACATGTTAAATTTTATTTTTAGATACGTAAAATGACATTATAATGTGACTGACTTTGTAACTATGATTGAGTATTTATAATTATCATTGCAACTGAGAAATGTGACTTAGTATTTTGTATGTGACTGGTATTGTGACTAAAAAATACAATTGACTATTTGTAACTGATGTTGTGATTGAGTTGTCTGCGTGACTGTGACTGTGACTGTGACTGTGACTCTGACTCTGACTATGTAACTGTGAGTCTGTGACTATATGATTTGGACTGTGTGACCATGAGACTGTGACTGTAACTATGATTATATGTATGTTGTTATGACTTTTATGCCATAGCAATTTTGGGGTCCTATTTTAAGAGAAGTTCCTTTTATAAAGTTATAGGTGTGAATGTTTACTGTATGTGGCATCTTATAGATTATGATTTGGAATTGAATGAATGAGATATAAATATTTGAAAAAGACATATTGATAACTTATAAATATAAAGGTCATTTTTGCCTTCTTTTTTGTTGAAACATATCGACCATGGTATTTGTTTTAAAGCTTATGATTTGTAAAATTAATAATATGTAATTTTTTTCTTGATATACTTTATATCTTGATAGATATTTAGTTTTTAAATTTAAATTTAAAAAAAATATATATATACATTTTTTAAATCAGCATGTTTTTCATTTTTTTTATTTTTGTGACAAACTTGTTATTACATTAGAAAAATATATGTGTTTGGACAAAATTAAAAAAAAAAAAAAAAAAAGAACCTTAATGATTTTGATCTATTTAGAAATTCCTATAATTTATTATACATCAGTCAAGCTTTGAACATATTTACAATTTATTTTTTATTTTTTTACATTTACATTTTTTTATTGTTGAGATATCTTTTTTTTTTTATTAAGATAATGTTCTCTCTTATTCCAAGACTTTAATTACCTAAACTAAAATTCAATTTTTTAATTGATAATTGGTTGTGCAGAAAACCTCACAATCAATAAAATCAGAAACTCACAATCAAATTAGAGCAAGAATTCTCTATTACTTAATTAACAAAAATCGGTCCCCTTCTATGGGATCTTCTTATTTTTTATAACCTCATTACAATGAAAATACCATTAACTACTGTTACATTCCATTTACTTTTCCTATTAACTAGCCTAATCGTTAGAATCAAGGAATTCCCCCTTCTATGGGATTTACTATATTCAAGAGATGGAAAGCATCCATTTGGTTGTCGATTCCTTATTTCGGAGATTCATGTAATTAAAGAGCTGATTCCCTGGGCTTAGTCATCGCGTGACCCTCACTTTCCTTTACTGGGTGTGATCTGAAGTGGACGTTCTTCCAAGAGGTCATGAATTCAGACTTTGATGGAAGGTCTTGAATTCAGGCTCTGATGAGATTCTTGGGCCAACCTCTGACCGAGGGTCTTGAGGTCAAACTTTGGCGAGGGTCCCTGAATCATCCTCGTGGTACATTTAGCCACGTGTCAAATGTTTGATTTTCTACCAAATATTTCCCTCTTTTATATCCATTATTTTGAATAAAATGATGGGAACAAACGACTTTTTTTGGGTAATTCAAATTTGCAAAGGTCAAGTGCCTGTTAATATTCTCTATACTCCAAAGTTGGGCCTTTAATGGGCTTCTAGGTTCATTGGGCTACCCCAATATTTCCCCGGGATTCCAACCGTCATGTCCCATAAATACAGATTTGATTGTCTTCGACAACCTCACTAGTTCAAAGTTTTAAAATTTAAGGCTTTCATACTTTGTTTTGAGAAATTAAGTGCTCCTCAACACCCTCATTATTGCTCTCATACCCTTGCTAATATGGCTTCCTCATCTTCCTCTGACGACAAGATTCAGTGCATGAGAAATGAGATCAACACTCCCCAAGATGTCTATTTACACCCTTATCTGAGAGTGCATCTCTCTGGGAAACTGATCCCGCAGTTGTCCCATATAGTGGAACTATCCTGGGAGAGTTCCACCTCCAGATCCTTTGATTCCCCCTTCACCGTTTAATACACTATATATGTGTGATGTGCAACTTGCACCTGATGCAGCTGACCTCAAATGGTCTCAAGTGCATGGTGGGTTTCGTAATCTTCTTAATTGCTTAAATTTTATTGCGAGATTATCGTACCGTAAATATACGGTGTCAAGTTTTAGTAAAAGATAAGTAATGTGTTGAACCCACAAGGATTGAAATCAAACTCACACTAAGTACTATAATTAATAAAGTTAATTTTATTTAGAAATTAAGTTAAATTAAACTAAATTAAAACTAAAAACAAAATAAACAAGATATCAAAATGTTAAATTAAGATAAACCAAGATGAGAGAGATTATAGAGTCTGATTTCACCTAACTATCCCCAATGTATTTACTATGTCAATCAATTATTACTCAACTTCTTAGTTTATAAACCAAGAATCCTAAGTTATTCTAACTCCCTATCTCGAGTGCCGAGTGAAATTATTATTAATTACTGACTTCGATATTCCTATACAAATCTAGTAATTAACAAGTCTCTACGCTCTGTGATTCTTTGTTACCGACTTCACAGGAATTATAGGTTCTTCTGAAATCTATAAATCTTATAGGTTAATATTTTCTGAACATGAAATCATCTTAATTGTGGCCAAAAAACTAGAAGTATTAAACACAAGAAAAAATAAATAACTGAATTAAAACTTTATAACAATCAATTTATAATTAAACACATAGGTTCAAGCATATGCTACATCATCCTCTAGAATAATAAAATTAATTCATGACTAAATAGAAGAACAATGAAAAAATGTCAAGAACATGTTGGACATCATTAGATTTTAAAGAAAGAAACTAGAAGATAAAACCTGAATCGAATCCCTTCGTCTTCAGACGTCATCGCCTTTGTCTCCTCTTGTCGCTCTTCAATCTTCCTCCTTAGATCTCTCTAAAATATGTGTTTAGAGCTCTTTTGTGGTGTCTTAGTCTCCTCTTTAGGGTTTTGGACGAGCTTTTATATTTATAGGGAAGTCCTGGAGTCATTATGCGTGTAGAATACTGAAAACTGATGTTTCTAGAAGTCTGTAGCAGCGTTGCGGCACAGGAATTTACGTCGCAATGCCTAACTCTCGGCCAATATGTATGTGACAATCCTGTGTGGGTGTCGTGACGCAAATTCTGGAGCAGCAATTCCAGGCCAATTTTTCAGAGGGCGATTTCTGCATTTTCAATATTTTCCCGCGTGCTTCCTTTGCGTCTGTAAGGTCCCAAAACAAGTACATTTAACTCGCGTCTGATGATCTGTGAATTATTTTTCCTATTTTCTTTGACAAATGCTGGTTTTGCCGGTGGTGTGGATATATACACCTTCAAACCCAGAAAGTTAACTATTATGTTCATCAACTGCCCACCTCGGACAAAGATTTATCATCTAAGGGCCTGCTGGCGGTGACTGGCAACTAGCAGGCCATTAGTATTGACAGTATTATCTTCCCTATATGGACGACGCTAAACCAAGGTATTTTTCTAGGCCTTACTTCTGAGTGTAATTTTTATGTCCTTTTGGGCTGGTTCAGGTTCTAACATGCTTTGCTTTTGATATTTTCCCTTTTTAGCTCCTAGTATCGTATTCTCTCCCTCTTGCCCCAATTTATCCGATGAGAGGGCCAAGATCCTGTTTGGATTTGTGGTGTCGAGAGGAGCTGACGCTCTCTATATTCAGTTGGGGTTTCGGGTGATGGGCGCAGCGGAAGCGCGGTTCGGGCGAAATCGTATTTTAAAACTTTTTCAAAATACCAAATAAATTATTCAATATCTAATATGAATAATTTATTCATATGTCACCTAAAACTATTTATTCAATATCAAATATTAGCATAAATAAGGTTGAAAACTCGCGAAACTTTTGCGAAAACTGATTTTCAGTAAAATGGTCTAAAACGTATTTTTGACCGAACCGACACCCGACACTTATGGGAACTGCCCAGGTCAGCCCCAATAGTGTCGGGGCAGTTCATGGACTGCCTGAACAGTGACAGATTCATTGTTTGGACAGCCGTCCACCGGTTGGCTCGAAATTCACCCGGTAACGCCGTTTTTGGCCGTTTTTGCTTATTTCAACTCGGAAACACTTTCCGGAAATTATTCCAAAACCCAAAATGCATCCAAAACATTCATAAGACAACAATTTCATTACAAAATCAAACCATTTCCAGGTCTAATACAGAAAACGAAATTGCCCAAAAACATGCTTTAATTCTAATTTTTTCCAAGATTAATCTAATAATCAAACACCAATTCAAAGTCACCACACATGAATGACTCTAGAACAATTCTAGGCATAATAAGAGTGGTGTGGGAACACAGGAACTGGGCGACGCATGCTGTCCCGGGATCCCAGTCCGGTCGGGAGTACGGAGTAGCCACGGGGGACTAAACCGGAGAATAATGGAGTCGCCACCCGGTGTGAACCGGGATAAAGATTTAAGGCCGCACTCACCCCTCGCAAGGGAAGACCTCAAACCATAGGGTTCGGAATGGTCCCTCACTTATGCCACTTATAATGACAGGATTTATGTAATAATTTAATCAGGCTTAAGTAGCACTTATTTCCAAGAGTATCATGCTTCTAAATTCACGGGTACAAAATAAAACTTATACATACATTTCACATATATCTCACATCTAAGAACACATGCCTGAAAATACCTCAAAGTAACAACGAACATACAACTTCATTCAGCATATCATATTCATGAAAAACACAAGCATACATAATAACCGCACAAGCATACATGTGAGCACCTTTCCAAGTGATACGTAGAATTGTATCCCAAGTACAGACCGCATTACCGTCCATTCGGAATCGGCTACGGAATTTATGTCTGGGTTTCCATCCGATATATCACAAGAAATAATACTCCAAAGTCATCATGGCATAGGTATATGAATCGTATGAGTTAAATCAAGACTAAGGCAAATGACGCAACTAATGGAATAAACATGCTTTTCATTATTATGTGCACAAAGATAAGAATGACTATGTGTGGTTCCATAAAAAAATCACCTAAGAAACAATTATACATGGCATGTGATGAATATGTCTCAGTTCAGTGTGTTCGCATTCGTGTAGCGTTCGTAAAC
This sequence comes from Zanthoxylum bungeanum, assembly GCA_019454045.1. Lineage (NCBI taxonomy): Eukaryota > Viridiplantae > Streptophyta > Magnoliopsida > Sapindales > Rutaceae > Zanthoxylum > Zanthoxylum bungeanum. The sequence goes on from SKCR01020823.1 coordinate 13,515, forward strand.
GCGTTCGAACGGTAAACAGAAGGTTCACATTCGTATGGCGTTTGATAACGCGTTCGAACGGAAATGAAACAGAATGCTCACGTTCGTATGGCATTTATTAACGCGTTCGAACAGAAATGAAACAGAATGCTCACGTTCGTATGGCGTTCGTGAACACGTTCGAACGTAAATGAGACCTGATGCATGATAAGGCAAAATGCATGAAATGGGACGCAATACATAAACAACAAAATAAAGGGGCGCGGCGAAGTACTGCCGTAAAGGTGGCCTTTTGGAGCTCTTGGTCTCTCAAAGAGAGGACCTTTAGACCAACATACTAAGCCCATGCGCGTCACATCTCAACACATGAAATAAGGACAATAAAAGTGTAGGACTTCATATGCCCAATTGAACGTACATTCAACCCAAACACACTTCGTCCAGCGCGGCGAAGTAGTGTCACAAAGGTGGCCTTTTAGGCTCTTTGTCTCTCAAATAGAGGACCTTTGGACTAACTCACTAAGCCCATGCGCTCGATCGCATCATACAAACAAAAATAGAGTCAATCATATCAAAACCAAGTATGCCCGATTGAACACATCTTACATCCAATCCGAACACACATCAACCGGCGCGGCAAAGCATCGTGATAAAGGGCTTTAACCCTTCCCCATAGGGGATCTTTTATTCCACTTACTAAGCCCATGCGCTCGATGGAATCATACGTAAATAAGCAACATGCAGAATTCGAGTGACGAAAAATAAATAAATAAATCAAAGCAGCATGAAACAAGAGAAGATGTCGTTTACTCAAGTGGTACGTGGAGTTGTATCCCAAGTACAGACCGCACTACCGTCCATTCGGATTCGGCTACGGAATTTACGTCTGGGTTTCCATCCTATATACCACGAGAGACGACACTCTTTTATTCATCCAATACCCACAACACACATTATACACAAACAAGATTCAACGAATAAGTAAAATATAATCAAAATAAATAACAAAAATCACGTAAAGATGAGTGTGAAAAGTACCCTCAGGTCTAACCTTTTAAGCCGTCTCTCGGACTCGCGTTTCATGAAGATCGGAAGGGGTAAAGCTCCGCAACTTTTCTGGTTCACTGGTTTGCCTTTTCCTTCGCTGTTTTGCCGCTCAAGCTACTGTTTCGAGTCCGTTTTGCTGCTGTTTCCTCGTGGTTTCGCTGCCGTTTCCTCTGTATTTTTTGCTTACTGTTTTTGGGTGTGTTCTTCCTTTAATTTTCCTGTGTGTTGTGTATGAGCTAGAGGAGTGCATGTCTTGGTTAGGGGTTGTTTATATAGAGAAGGGTTAGGGCTTTGGGGAGCTAATTGGGCTGGGGTGCGAGGTAGCAGCAAAACCAGAAACACCGACGCCGTTCGAACGCCAATTCGAACGCTACACGAACGTCCGCAATCTGCCTGACGTTCGAACGAAGTAACGAACGCAGCACTAACGAAGACAGTGAGCTTGTGAAATGGACTTGATGACGTACTTATTCTGAATTTCCCCTTCCGACCTCCGTTTCCCGCAATATCCTTAGCTAAAAAGGTAGTGCCTCCAACTGAGACTCATCATCGGGTTTCACATGCAAAAATGCAATGCCTACAAGTGGCTATCACACTCTATAATGGCAACAAAGTTTTCCAACAAAAAATTGAAATAATATTACAATAATATTGCCTAAAACTACTCACACATGCACTAAATCTTCCATTTCACCATCCACAACCAAAAGCCCCAAAATTTCAGATTTAAAAGAACCCTAGAACCCTTCTAAATTGTCAAGAAATAAGAAACAAGATTTCCAAGTTTTGGGTTTTGAAGACTTACCTTAAATCTCTTAAGTTTCTGAAGCTATTTCTTGATTTTCCTTCAAATCTTCATGGTTTCATCAAGAAAAATTGAAATACCCATTTCCTTTAGGGCTCACGGCAGTAGCAGCAAGTGAAGATGATAGATAAAACAACTTTTTCTTTCCTTTTAATGTTGACCGAATTTGGCTAGTACAGGGGCAATTTTGTCCTTTCAATTATTTAATCAAATCAAATCCAAAAACACTTTATGTAAACCAATCAAATTGGCACACATAAAATATAATTAATACATGCCATTTGGTCCAATAATAAATGGACAAATTCCATAACATTTATGGAAAAGTTTGATTAATTAATTATTGAAATATTTAACAATTAAATATTCAAATAATCAATTAATGTAATTATTATTATATATGTATTTTATTTACATTAAATAACAAATACATATATTTATGGCATGTGTCAAAATCTCATTTGACGAATAATTAATGTGTATCTAATTGTATTATGTATCAAGTATCAAATACAAATACACAATAATTATTAGCGGATAAAATCCCCTAATGCATGTGTTATCGTTTAACCGATTAAACGATCCGGATTAACTCATTTAATCCGATCAAGTATTATGAATAATCCGTATTATTCATATCGCGTTGTCCAAGTGCTCAACGAGTACACTTCATATTGTGGGACTCGCTAAGTTTAGGTTTATCCGTCACACAATCCAATTTCGTGTCCATAATCCACCCACTCATGGATTATGACGACCACGGATAATCTCGCTAAACTATGCAAGTCGAGGTCATTGCATATGTATAATCCCTCTGTCACAGGCTATCCGTATTATACATGGGATATAGATGAAAATGTCAAATCCGTTCGATATAATACAGTCGACTTTCAATTTACAATCTCTAAATAACACTCGAAATTGATTTCTGAAGTTATACCACGACCATGGATTTACTAGATCGTAAACACGTGATGATGCCTATGCCCTGTACACAGGACTGACGGATCTTATCTTGATATGAACTGGATATGATGAGCATCAGTCCACACCCAACGAACAGGCGAAGGTCTGATCATGACTAGATCGTTGACGTGACTACCATCAAAGTGTGGAGGATAACTCATATATCCACTGTGGTATCTCAAGTCGAAGGACCACTATGCTCGTTTAACTCGAGAAGGTTCCTATTGACGTTGGTGTACCATCTATTAGGAAACCTTCAGTAAGTCGTTCAGTATCTTATCAAATAAACATCTACATGTCTATACGAGTCTCTCGAGACTCATGGTTCACTGGGATAAACCATCGGACCATGTCACGATATACGACATATACATGTCTAAACAGATTTTACTAACCGACCCGTGTTAGTAAATCTTGACCAGGAACTTTATTTAAGGATATACAACTAATAGTGCGCTTCCCAATTTCAATTACAAACTACGTTGTAACTGCGCACTATACTGTAAATCCTAGGGTCTTTGTCTAATATACACGTATCACAAAACCAGATTTAGTTTCGATCTAATTGTAATCAGATATCTAATCGCAATTAGATCGAATAAGTGTATAAAAGACAAGGGTGCTACCACTAGAAATAGTAATATTATGGAAAATACAAATGAAAGAATCAATAAGTCAACAAAAGCAACTCAAGTCATTTCCTAAAATATCAAAACTTAAGATATTTATATTTTTAATTAATTTAATTATTTAACAATTAAATAATTAAACAATTATTTAAATACAAATATTTTAAATATATGTATAATATTTACTTTAAATATCCAAATATATAAATATATTTATGATATATATCAAATTTCACAATTTGACATTTAATTAATGTGTATTTAACAAAATCTATCATTAAGTAAAATACACAATAATTAGGAAATGACTATTAGGTCCATTCGCATGTATTTTTCGTTTAACCTTTAAACGACTTATAAATAATCAGTATTATTCATAAAAGTTGCCCTAGTGCTATACGAGTATATTTCACTAGTGAGACTCTATAGATTCAGGCATATCCGTCACGAAATCCAATTTCGTGTCCATTCACCTGTAAATTATGATCACCACGGATAAACTAGTTGAATCATTTAGGTCAAGGTCATTGCATACGTATAATCCCTCTGTCACAGGTATCCGGATTATCCTAGAGATATAGATATAAACATCAAATCTCTATAGGTATAATCTCGTCGACTTTTCTATTAGAAATTTCTTAATAACATTCAGAACTCACTTCCGAAGTATACTATGGCCATAGATTTAATAAATTACTAATCATGTTTGGACTACCTATGCTCTATACACAGAACTGACTGATCCTATCTTGACACACACAGGATATCATGAGGATCAGTCCACACCCAACTAACAGGCGGAGGTCTGATATGACCATCAAAGTCTATGATGATAGCAAAAGAAGAGTGGATGGTACTTTCAAAACAGTGGTGGAGGTGGGCTACTGAAGATGAAAAAAAATTCACTGTGATCAATATCCCAACCACTTTGCATTACTCTTAGAAAGGCCATGGTTTTACAAGTTTTGAGGGGCACCTTCCACATTACATCAACTCATTAAGTTCCCACATGAGGGCAGAATTGTTAGTATAGGGGCAGAAGCCGCAATACAATAGCTGCATTAGAAGTGCAACCATTCATAAGATTCTAAATGGCATTGATTTTTGAGGAGTGGTTAGATCATAAAGTTTCTAGAATCATGGAAAAAATGAACTACACACCTAATACTGGACTGAAGCTGAGGGGGAAAGGTGTGAGTTCGCTATCTTACTTCAAAAGGCATACTACTAGAAAGGGTTGGGGTATTCAGAGGGAAAAACAAAGTCCAAGAAGAAAGGAAAATGACTATACGACTATTTTATGAATGAAGGGTACCTAGCTCCGGAACCGTGCGAGATTAATAGCGTCATTGTACCAAGATTTGAGATATTCACAGATATGGTGAGTTAGGAATGATGCCCGCTGGTGAAGAAAAAGAGGATGATGAGTCAAAAGTAGAAGAAAAAAACAGAACAGTGGGAGAAGAACTACTCCAGCTGGAAAGACTGACGTTGGAAGGCTCTGAGGCGACCACAAAGGAAGAAGATGCCGAAGATATCTATGTACTCGAATTATCCAATTGTAATCTTGAACTTGAAATTAATAAGATGAATGATTTAGCTTACTTGTCTGACCTTTTTTAAGTTTAGCACGCATCATAACATGCGTGACATGAGCATATTTGACATAAATTCCACGAAAATAAATGCATTTAATCTTGGTACATGCAAAAACCCAAAGAATGTCTTAAATTCTAGTGAAGTTGCCCACATAAGAGGAAACAATTGAAAGATTAGTAAGAAAAAATGCAAAAGTATTCGCCTGGTCATACGAAGACATGTCTGGAGTGGAAAGAAGAATAACACAATGTGTAATTCCAACCTATCCAAACATGAAACTTGTAAAACAGAAGCTTAATAGAATGAGACCAGAATGAGCTGAAACGATTAGAGAGGAAATGCATAAGCGATTGGAAGTGGGGTTCCTAGAGGTGGTTAAGTATCCCAAATGATTTGCCAACATCGTGCAAATTCCCAAGAAAGATGAAATGGTAAGGATGTGCATGGACTACAGGGACCAGAACAAGACATGCACAAAAGATGAATTTCATTTGCCTCATATAGACGTTCTGATGGATACTGCAAAATTATTTACTAAATATTCTTTCGCAAATGGGTTTTCAGAGTATAACCATATCGTTATGGTAGAAGAAGACAAGCACAAGACAACCTTCATCATGGAGTGGGGAACCTACTAATTCAGAGTGATGCCCTTCGGATTGAAGAATTCATGGCCGAGTTACCAATAGATGTCAACTATCTTATTTCATGACTTGATGCACAAAGAGGTAGAAGTTTATGTTGATGACTTGATGGTAAAGTCCGAGACTAGAGAAAGACAAATGGTCGTGCTAGAAAAGTTCTTGCACATAGTAGATAAATACAATCTCAGACTTAACACCAAGAAGTGTGTATTTGGGGTCAAGCCCAGAAACTTGCAAGGGCATACGGTAGGGAAGAAATAAAATAGAAGTGGATCCATTGAAGATCAAAGCGATAGCAGAGATGCTCTCGCCCCAAATAGAGAAAGAAATTAGGGTCTTACTAGAAAAGATACAATACATTATCTGGTTCATCGCCAAACTGACATCGATGTGTGAACTAATTTTTAAGCTACTCGGAAGAACCAACCGGTGAAGTTGAATGAGCAGTGTCAACAGTCATTTGAGAAAATTAAATGCAACTTGATCAACCTACTAGTCCTGAAGCCACCAAGATAAGGCAAACCTCTAGTTCTATATTTGGCTGTAGAATTCGAAGCTCTTAAGGCGATGCTAGTGCAAGAAGATGATACCGGAGTAGAGCACACAATCTAATATCTTAGTAAGAAAATGTTACCGTATGAGACCCGATGGCAAGAAGTGGAGAATTTTTTTTAGAGGTAGTATAGGCCTCTAGAAAGTTACAGCTCGTATAAAATACAACCAGTCACGAAGGAGAATCCGTTGAGATACTTGCATTCGACACCTTCTTTTTATGGAAATTGGGGAGATGGTTAGTCCTACTGACAAAATTCGATATTGAATATATCACCAAGAAGGTGATTAGGAGGCGAGTTGTGGCGAAATTCCTTTCGCAACAACCAATCAAAGGGGGTAAGTATGAGTTTGAGTTTCTAGATGAAGAAATTAAGGCGATAGCGGTTCAAGGCTAGAAAATGTATTTTGATGAAGCTGTAAACTGTAAATGTGCTTGAATTAGAATTTTTCTGATAACATCGGGTGGAGAAACTTTCCCTATGGCCAAAAGGCTTACCGTCCTAGTCACCAATCATATAGCTGAATATAAACCCTGCAATTTCGAAGTAGAAACACTTATAGCTCTATGTGTTGGGGTTTTATCAGGGCGACGCAGCGGAAGGAAAGCGGTTTGGGTGAAATCGTAGTTTAAAATTTGTAAACTTACGATTAAATTATTCAATATCCAATATTAATAATTCATTCATATTTCACTTAAACATATTTATTCGATATCATATAACGACATAAATAATATAGAAACCCCGCGAAAATTTTGTGAAAATATTTTTCCGTAAAATAACATAAAATGTGTTTATGGCTGAACCAACCGACCAACGCACATGGAGACTGCCCACGTCATCCCCAAAAATATTTGGACAGTTCATGGATTGCCTGAACAGTGACCAGTTCACTGTTTGGGCAGCCGTTACCCAATAACGTCGTTTTTCGCCGTTTTCGCATATTTGCACTCCGAAAAATTTTTCGATAATTATTTTTCTTAGGCATTTAAAATAAACTTAATTATTTTAATTACACAATACATAAAATCTGAAATTTTAAACAAAGAAATCAAATTTCTATAATTACCGAATTGACCCCATAACTTTGCATTTTCATCACTTTGGTCCTCAAATTGTCAAATACATATTTAAGTGATTCCAAATCATTCCCAAAATGATTTATGCGTCCAATACATGAAAATACAAATTGCAACACAAAATCCAATTTTTTGTCAAATTACCAAGAAGCCCCAGAATTTTCCAGGTTTTGCATTTTAGTCCTTTCTTGTTCAAAACAAGTCAAGATCAAATCCAATCAATCTCAAAATTAATATACATCATATATACATCATAATACACCACATATATGAAATTCCCAAAATTTGGAAAGGGTTATGAACCCTAATTTTACAATTTCATCAAATTGATAAAATACACCAAATTAAACAAATTCAATACTTTAATCCAATCTTTACCACACCAAACAAGTCTCACCATCATGAACTCAAGAACAATTCTAAGTCATCAATGAGTGGCTTAGCAACTCTAGAATGGCAACTTGATTACTAATTAATCAAAAGAATGCTTAATAACCATTTATAAGCATACTTGGTTTATACACACATGCAACATCAATCCAACAAGTTTCCAATCAATTAATTTACATAAGTAAATAATAGAGAAAATTCTAAGCAACACATATTGAAGGTTAGAAACATGGAAATAATTTTCAAGTTGAAGAAAATAAGAAAATACTTACAAAATCAAAATTTTCCCAAGCTTTTCTCTTTTGTTCTTCAACTTTCTCTCAAACTTTACTTAGTAAAATTTATTGCAACTTGTCTAATCAAATCCAAATGAAAAACAAAACCCTTTTATTTTTCACCCCTTGGCCGAAACTAGTCAAATAAAATATCAAGATATTTTAATTTTTTGTTTCAGCAAATTAAATGGTAATGACTTTAAGCTTACTTGTTTCAAATGATAACATTTATCAAAAAGTAAACTTTACAAGTGAACCAATAGAATCATGCCATTTCCTAACATTAATCATGGCAAAGATATTTATTTTTCAATTAACTTATTTATTTAATAATTAAACAATTAAATAATTAAATACAAATATCTTAAATATATGTATTATATTTACATTAAATATCTCAAATACATATATTAATGATATATGTCAAATATCTTAATTTGACAATTAATTAATGTGTATTTAATAATATCAAATATTAAATACAAATACAAATTAATAAGGAAATGACCATTAGGTCCATTCGCATGTATATTTCATTTAACCGTTAAACGATTTATAAATAATCAATATTATTCATAAAAGTTGTCCCAGTGCTCTACGAGTATATTTCATTAGTGAGACTCTCTAGATTCAGGTATATCCGTCAGGAAATCAAATTTCGTGTCCATAATTTACCCACCATAAATTATGACGACCACAGATAAACTCGCTAAATCATACAGGATGGGGTCATTGCATATGTATAATCCCTCATTGCATACGTATAATCCATTCGTCATAGGTATCCAGATTATCTCAGAGATATAGATATAAAGGTCAAATCTGTCGACGTATCTATTAGCAATCTTCTAAATAAACTCGGAACTTACTTCTGAAGTATACCAAATCCATTGATTTAACAGATTGCTAATCATGTAATGAATACCTATGCCCTGTACACAGGACTGACGGATCATATTTTGATACACACAGGATATCATGAGCATGAGTCCACACCCAACGAACATGCGGAGGTCTGATCTAAATAGATCGGTGACGTGACTACCATCTAAGTGTGGAGGATAACTCATATATCCACTGTGGTATCTCAAGTCAACGAATCACTATGCTACTCAACCCAAGAAGATTCCTACTGATGTTGGTGTACCATCTATTAGGTAATCTTCGGTGAGTCGTTCAGTGTTTATCAAATAAACACCTACACGTCTATACGAGTCTCCCGAGACTCATGGTTCATTGGGATAAACCATCGGACCATGTCCGATATGCGACATATACTGATCTCATCAGATTTTTCTAACCGACCCATGTCAGTAAATCTGGACCAGGAACTTAATTTGATAATATATTTCTAGTAGTGACGCTTCCCAATAACAATTACAAGCTACGTTGTAATTGTGCACTACATTATATATTATCGGCTCTTTTTCTAATATATATATCACTAAACATCATTTAGTTTCAATCTAATGAATTAGATACAATATATATTATAAAAGACAAGAGGTGATACCATAAATAGTAATATTATGGAAAAAGATATTGCTCGTATTCATGAATCGGACATAAATACGATCCGAATTGGCGCTCTGATCACCAACCCCAACACTATGGGCGAAGGATGTTGAGATACATGGGGATTCAATGTTGGTGATCCAGCAAATACGAGGACACTGGGAACTAAAGGAGGACAAATTAAGGCTTTGTTAGAAAACATCTCGGGATGTATGTTCCAACACTTGTCTTGAGAAGACAACTAGATGGCGGATGTCTTGGCTACATTAGCTTCAACTTGGAAATATCCGGAAAAGTTGACTATGAAACCTCTAGTAGTAAGTACGACCAGCAAACCTAGCTATAGAGCGGGGAGGATAATTGGTATTAAGGTCAATATTAGATAGCCCTGGTACCATGACATTCAGAACTTCTTAGACCGTGGAGAGTTCCCTGAAGGAGCCTGTAAGAAAGATAGAATAACAATCCGGAAAATGGCTTCTCAATTAATGAGCCTAAGAGGAGATTTGTATAAGAGACAAGCCAATAGAGTACAACTGAAGTGCCTAACGGAAGAGGAGGCTTTAAATGTGATGGAAGACGTCCACATGGGGGTATGCAGACCACACATGAGTGGGTCAAATTTATCGAGGAAAATCATGATGGGGTATATAGACATTGTATTTTTATGCATTACCCGATGATGAGACTCTTATGGGGACATCTTATAAAATTGGGGAATTATAAGGATGAATGCCGGAAAGGAAATGAACTTTAGGGAACATAGTAAAAAGCCAGTCATACATCACCTATATCCAACCCACCTTGTCTCTAGCTAGAAATGTTGGTCGGACATGCCTTGAAAACCCTACATCCGGCCGGACATGATACAAATATCAATGAATGAGCATATTATCAGTTATTGAAGTATAAGGATCTGATTGTCTCCGACCAGACATATAATTCAAATTATTTGGTCGGCTGGATATGTATCGAGCTATCAGCATTCATGCAAAATTAAATTAGCTGAGATCAAAAGCTTGATTACGTCCGCTCGGATATGCATCCCAAACCCTATATTTGGTCGGACATGGTTCGAGCTATGTCTAACGTTATAATTGCCAATCACTCGAGACAGATTGGACGGGATAGAGGATTTTTCTTCCACTTCCATCATTAGCCTCTTCGGTTTCACTATAAAATGGGGATATTTTAACTGGGGATGAATAAGGATACAAATATGAAAAACAATAATAATAATCTAAAAAAATAAGAAAGAAATAAAGAAAAACCCTAAGAAAATCCTGCATTCCCTTGGAGTTCAATATGTTATGGAGCGAATCTAGCAGAGATCCAGTATTCAAAAGGATATTTAGAGCCACTACAGACTCAAATATACGACCTAAAAGCACCATCTTTAACATTTCTGCATATTTGAACACGGTATCTCCAACTGGATGTACATCTCGTCCGGAAGGACATGCACACATATCTGGTCACCCATAAAGCATGTCAGGCCATGTTTAATATTTTTTTTATTGTATGTTTATATGATTTAAATTTATATACGACTATAATATATGGATCCTGTTTTTTATCTCATTAATATTATTTTACATGTTACTACTTTCCCTCTTTTATTATGCATGATTCTGCGTTCCATGTATTCAGATATGCGAGTCATATCCGACCTAACTTATTACAACTCTTGCCAGAAATGATCCATTTCTGGTCGTGTGACCTCTTGGTATATAGGATGGAAACTCGGACGTAAGTTCCATAGCCGATTCCGAATGGATGGTAATATGGTTTGCACTCGGCATACAATGCCATATACCAATGAGGGATGACCATTTCATTATAAATGTACCCAAAATACCGATTCACTGTATCTGTATTTGTATATGCATGTTTATGGACTACGCAGTATGTCTGGCCTAACTTTAATCAAGCACGGCATGACATATACAACTATATTCGGTCAGGCCTCTTTAAGGCCAGACTCACTGAATGCATGCTTCAGTTTGTTTAATTGTTTTATCATTGCTGGAACCATTATTACCTCATTACTAGGATTACATTTTTCTTATTGTTTATTATGCCAATTTCACCCGCTGTTATTTTTATTATGTGCTTCTGAAATATGAAATATGTCCGGCCAAACTTCCATAAAGTCCAGCCAGAATTTTAAATGTATGTCTGGCTGACACGATCATGTCCAGCTAGGCCTCTCCAAAGTCAGACTCATTGAAAACATATCTTATATTATTTTATCAATATTTTATTTATTTTATGGCTTATTTATCCTTATGGCTATCTTGTTAGTATGATTGTAATTTCGTTTATGCATTTTTGATTTCGTACGTTTAAACTTTGTTTCTTTATCACATTTTACTATCATGTTTGCGCTTTGTGTGCTATTTTAAATCACTTTCATGTGTGACTTTGTATTATAAGACACAGGAATACCTCAGTAAGGGACCATTTCGAACCAAAATGGATTTAAGGTTAGACCTTAAGAGGGATATAATGTTATCTTAAATCATTCATGGTGTCTCATACCGGGGGCGACTCCTTTATTTTCTAGTTAATCCCCCCATGGGACTATCTGTACTCTCTCCGCGCTATAAGCCCAATAGTGTAGTGGTCGCCGATGTCATAAACATAACGATAAATCCCGCTACACTCATATTCCCGACTTTCAGTTTGCTTTTCCTTTTCAGATACTCTAGCAGCTTCCCTTTTTGGGTTATCCCAATCGATGTACATAGATAAGATTTTAGAATGGTATAATTTTGGTAACTGTAAGATAACAAATATATCGTTCAGACATGAAATTCATCTTTCGAAGAAGATGTGTCCGCAAACAGAAGATGAGAAGAATAGAATGTCTAATCAACCTTATGTTTCATGTTTGGGTAGCATTATGTATGACATGTTATGTATTAGACTTGATATCAGCTACGCGGGTAGTGTAACCAGTAGATATCAGTCCAATCCATGTAATGACCATTGGATGGCCATTAAACATATCCTGAAGTATCTTAAGGGTACTAAGGATAAGTTTCTGATATATGGATGAAATGAACTGCAGGTTAATGGGTATACGGATTTAGATTTCTAATCTGACCCTGATGATAAAAAGTCTACATGGGATTCATGTTTATCCTTAATGGAGGTTCAGGTCATAGTTTTTACTTTACATTATCAATTCAATCATTATCTTTAATTAAGTTCTTGCTAACGTTTTCATTAAGTGAATTAGTTCCTTGTAACCATGTCTCTGAGGAATCGACAATCCAACTATACTGTGATAACCGCAAGTACTTTTTTGGCGTAATCAAATTTTGGCGTCGTTGCCGGGGAGACGGTTTACAAGCAAAATGAGCAGGTTTGCTTTGTCAACAGCAAAGCATAACTTCGTTCATTTTACTTTTTAGTTATTATTTATATATTTTATTTCTGTTTTAGTTTAGATTTAGATTTTTATTTTAGTTTCTTTTATTTCTGTTTCTCGTTTTATTTGTGTTTGAGTGCATGTCTAGAGTTAAGGATCGATTTGTTAGATTTGTTAGAATTGAATATGAAGATTTCAATTTAGAAAGTTTGTTTGACAACCTTTTTTTCTGCACCATCTACCTCTAGCACACACAGCATGAGTGAGTATGAGAGACCACCCATTATGACTCTTTAGGAGTACCTCCATCCCACTCGCACAGCTACACCATCATGCATAATATTTCCTCCTAATGCACCACATATAGACTTTAAACCGGGAATGATACAGTATCTCCCAACCTTTCATGGGTTGGAGAATGAGAACCCTTATGTGCACATTAGAGAATTTGAAGAGGTTGTAGCAACCTTCCATGACTGATTTGGGACTATAGACATAATTAGACTTAAGTTCTTCCCCTTTTTTCCTTTAAGGATAGAGCTAAAAGCTGGTTGTATTTATTGAGACCTCGTTCAATAGGATCATGAGGTGAGATGACACAGACATTTTTCAATAAATACTTCCCACACCATAAGACTAATGCCTTGAAAAGATAGATCTCTACCTTCTCCCAGAAAGACAGTGAAACCATTTATCAAACTTGGGAGAGGTTTAAGGAGATGTTAGCTAGTTTTCCTCACCATGGGTATGAGAGTTGGCGTTTAGTAAGTTACTTTTATGACGGTCTAACCCCTAGAGAGCGCCAATTCGTTGAGACAATATGCAATGGTGAATTTATTTGAAAGGACCCTGATGAGGCATTAGAGTACTTAAATGACCTAGCCGAAAAATCTCACACTTGGACTGGACCTAATGCCTTGGATAGCACTGATAGGACACGTTCCACTCCTTCTAGTGGAGGCATACACCATTTTAGGGAAGAGGATAGTCTCAAAGCACATGTTGAGCTATTAACTCGAGAAATAAGAGCCTTAAAAGACAAAGATAGCAAGATTATGCATGCGGTAGCCCAGTTAGAACCTCAATGGGTATGTTTTATGTGTAAGAGGAGTGACAATCTAACCCAAGAGTGTCATTTATATGGTGAGACGAGGGAAACATATGAGGAATAATGCAATACCTTAGGGATATGAAACCTTCAATTGAGTAATAAAAGAAATCAATTACTGAATATAGGGATTCAAGGGGTCTACAGCTGATTCCACCACAGAGGCAGAATATATTGCGGCTTCGGAAGTTGTAAAAGAAGCTGTTTGGGTTAGAAACTTTTTCACAGAATTGGGAGTTATCCCAAGTATCGAGAATTTGATTCCGTTATACTGTGATAATATTGGAGCCATTGCACAAACAAAGAAACCAATGGCGCATCAGAAATCGAAGCATGTGGAACGAAAGTATCACATCATTCGAGAGATTATGCCACGATGGGACATTATCGTGTGCAAAGTGCCTAGTGAAGATAATATAGTAGACTCACTTACTAAGGCTATTCCTCCCAAGTTATTTGATAAATATGTGGAGTCGATGGGTATGAGATACAATCGATATTGGCACTAGAGCAAGTGGGAGAATTTGTTAGGGTTGGTGCTCTGAGCGCCAGTTTCTCTTGTATTTCCTTATTATGAATAAAATAAACAGTTTCAATAATATAACTTCTTCTTTTATTATATGGTAAAGACGTAAATGACCTTATAATAAGTAGTTATGATACAGTTGTAAAAACATCGCAACTGATATTGAGTTGTATCATAACAATATCATTCTTAAAATGTTCCTGGTCAAGGTTTACATCACTTCGTAAGTAAACCTGTTGAGACTGGTACGTGTCGTATATTGGAATCTTGGATTTCAATGGTTGATGCTCAAGGAACCATGAGTCTTGGAGACTCGTTTAGACACGTAGGTGTTTATATCGGATAAACACTGAACAACTCATCGAAGATTCTTAATAGATGGTACACCAACGTCAGTAAGAATCTTCTCGAGTTGAGTGGCATAATGATTCTTTCACTTGAGATACCACTGTGGATATATGAGATATCCTCCATACTTTCATGGCACTCACGTCACAAACCTATTTAGGTTAGACCTCCACCTATTCGTTGAGTGTGGATTGATCCTCAGGAGATCCTGTGTGTATCAAGATAGGATCCGTCAGTTCTTTGTACAGAGCATAGGTATTCATTATTGGATTAGGAATCTGTTAAATTCATGGGCTCGTGGTGCACTGTAGAAGTGAGTTCTAAGTGTTATTAAGAGATTGTTAATAGATACGTCGGCATGATAATACATATAGAGATTTGACATATATATATATATATTATATATATTGGATTATCCGGATACCTGTGACGGATGGATTATACATATGCGATGACCTCGAACTGTATGATTCAACGAGTTTATCCATGGTTATCATAATTTACTAGTGGGTAGATTGTGGACACAAAATTAGATTTTGAAATGGATATGCATAAATCTAGAGAGTATCACTAATGAAATATACTCGTAGAGAACTAGGACGATTTTTATAAATAATATTGATTATTTATAAATTATTTAACGGTTAAACAAAAAGATACATGTTTTAGGGTTTTTTCGACCATATCCTAGTTAATGTGTATTTGGATTTAATACATGATTTTATTAAATACACATTTATTAATTGTCAAATAAAGTATTTGACATATGTCATAAATATATGTATTTGGATTATTTAAAGTAAATATGATACATATATTTAGATATTTATTTTAAATAATTATTTGATTATTTAATTGTTAAATAATTAGAATAATTAAATATATTTATCTATATCATGATTATGGTTATATATGGTCAAGTGTAATTGGTTACACTTGTATTTACTTTTAATGAAAAGGTGGACAAATTGGATTTGACTTCTTTAATATGATTAAAATTGTCAAATTTTTTATTTCCAAAAATGCCATTTTTTCGGCAAAACCCTACATATATAAGGGTTTAAATTTTTCATTGCTACATTTGATGTTGAGCTTCCAAAAAATTACAAAAGAAAGGTTGAGAGAGTGAAGAACAAAGGAAGGATTTGAAGAAAACTTAAAGAGTTGTAAGTTTTTCAACTCTTTTTCAACTAGAAAAATATTTCTATGGTTCTAAGCTACAACATGTGATGTTTGGTTATTTCTCTAATCTTTTAATTTTGTAATATAATGGTTGGAAGCATGAATGAAAGATGTTAGCATGTATGTTATCAAAGAAAGCCTATTAAGTGTTAATAAGCTCTCTTTAATCATTAAATGATTTGATTGTCATTCTAGAGTTGTTAGGCCACTCAATGATGACCTATAATTGTTCTTGAGCTGTTTCAAAGTGGTGATACTTGTTTGGTGTTGTAGAGAATAGATTAAAGTGTTGGATTGTGTTAATTTTGGTTAATTTGATTAATTGAAAAATTAGGGTTTCTAACCTAAACACAAAATTGGGGATTTTCATATATATGTTATATTTATGAGATATACAAATCATTTTGGAATTGATTAGGAATCATCTAAGCTTTTTTTGACAAGATTAGACGAAAATGATCAAGTTGAAACTTTTGGGTTTTTCGACAATTTGAAGGAAATATTGATTTTCGGTTGCTTGATGTATTTTGATGTGTATGACATTTATAAATCATTTTGGTAGTGTTTTGAAATTACCTAATTATGTATTTGACAAATTAGAATTAAAATTATCAAAATATAAAGTTTAAGGGTTACACGGTAATTTTGAAAAAAAAATAGATTTTTAGGTAAAAATCTGTTTTGTTGAGTATTGAATGATTAAAATAAATTAGTTTATTTTAATCATCCAAGAAAAATAAAAGAAATCTGAAAAATTTGATTTTTCGCGTTCCGCTGCATTACCCGGAAATACTGTTTAAAACCCTAACATTTCCAAAAAATATCGACCATAGTATTTATTTCAAAGCTTATGATTTGTAGATCAATCATATATAATTCAAATACTTTATATTTTGGGAGATATTTAATTTTTAAATTTAAAGTTTAAGAAAAAATAAGTCAAATTTTGGCTAAGTATCTCACGCCAATTTCAATTTTATTTTTTTGGGAAACTTGGTGTAGTAGCGAAGCGGGGTTTATTGTATGCCTATAACATTGGCGATCGCTACAGTGTTGGACGCGCAGCTTGTAAAGAGTAGGAATAATCCTATGGGGGTTTAACTAGAGAATAAAAGAGTCACCACCCAGTATGAAACACTGGGAATGATTTAAGGCCGCACTACACCCTTTGCAAGATCCGGTCTTAAATCTGTTTAGGTTCGGAATGGTCCCTTATTGATGCCAGTATAATATTTATACTCAAAAGAGGTATCCTCGTAGCTTATAATACTTGAACACGTAAAAGCAATTTAAAGGCATACAATGCACAAACATGAATTATAAAAACAATAAGTAAAGTAAATATTCAAAATTTATTACAGCATTGATAAAATAGTGATGAAATAAATCTGGGCAAGTATCAAATGGGTCTAGCCTCGGAAAGGCCGGCCTGATGGATATACACACGTAGCATTTATGTCCAGCCGGACTTGAAGGAAGTCTTACCGGATATACGTCAAGGGCAGAAGCCCAGAATCATGTTCAAAACCAAAACGGCAGATGGTATAACTTATTATGCGATAATAAAACAAATTAAACACAAAAACACACACAAGGTAATAATAAAATGCAGAGGTATTCTTGTAATATGATCATGTATGCACAGAGACAAGGTATACCTTTCATCTGCCTGGCCTCATAGAGATCAGGCTGAATATGGTCATTGACGGTCGGATGTAATAATTTAATTATATATCCGACCGGACTTACTGGATTTCGGCCAGATGTAATTCGTAAATCAGAATCACATAAACACACGTCAATGATAACAGATATAGTAAGCATGCTTTCTAAATGTAATAGTAGTGAAATGACAATCCCTCTGTGGTATGTGGAGTTATATCCCGAGTGTGAACCATATTATCGTCCAATCGGAATCGGCTATAGAACTTAACATCTAGATTTCCATCCTATATACCACGGGATTCATACGGTCGAATATAGATATGCTATGCCGGACATCAATTTAGATGGGCCGGACATCCTTCACGAGTCAGACAGTAAACAAAGCATGCAAATAACAAATCATAACATGTTTAAACGAGAAACTAAGAAGAACAAAATCATACGTAGCCATAACAATAATGAGACGATAGAAACAAAATTATAAAAGTAGAAACTTGACATAGACATGCAAAAATATCAGTAAGTTAGCAGTACATACATATCATCAACTAAGGCAGTAGAATGAAACAACTAAACTTACATAACTAATGGCAACGAGTGTAACATAAAATGGCTAAGCATGGAATTAACTAGAGAAAGCAATAAACACGACCTGACATGTTTATAGGCAGTCGGATGTGTGTGCATATTCGGAGATACTGTGTTAATAACATAAACTCCCTTATATTAAGAAGGGTGCCCTTATATATTTATGTGTATGTTAAGGCTCAGAAGACACTTCTGATTGTTGGGTTGCTGCTGGATTCACACCAAGAGATATGGAAATCCAAATATCAGTGTTATTTTCTCTCTCTTTTGTCTTTCAAGGTCACTGTTTCAGGATTTTGGCAAAGCTTCTTCTGGGTTGATTTCCCTAATTTTTATAGAGTGGGGAAAGGCTCTAAAATAGGAAGGGCGAGCAAAATCTCCTATGTTCCTCCAGTCCGTCTTGATTGATTGCCAATCAAAACGTTAGATACGGCTCGACAGATGTCCGGTCAGATGTACTTGTTGGGACATACCTTCGGTCGGATGTAATTAAGCTCGTGATTCCAACTATTTGAATTTTGCACGTGTGCTAACAATTAGATACATGTCCAACCGACTATGAAATTTGAATTGTATATCCAGCCGACCATAATCAAGTCTCGGGTCTTTGGTAACTGAAAATATGAACGTTCAAGGGCAACTGTGCTTTGTCCGGTCGGATTTAGGGTTTTCCAGACATATCCGGTCAGATTTATTGGCTAGAGATAAGGTATATCGGATAAAGGTGGTGTCCTGCTGGCTTCTAGTCTATATTTTCCGGAGTTTCTTTCCTCCCTGACATTCATCCTTATAATTTTTCAATATTCAGAGGGTATCCTCGTGAGAGACTCATCATCGAATTATGTATAATACAGTGTCTACACTTGGTGTTTTTCATTTTATTAGGAATATTTATGCCTTTTGACATATATATGAAATAAATTGAAAGACTCCGTTATGCTTGGATCGAATTGAGAAAAAAAAAAAAAAAAAAAAAAAAAAAAAAAAAAGGAAATCTCCCAAATATATATATATATAATGAAAAATGAAAGAATTAAAAAAATTCAAAGATGCCAGGAAGCATCGAATTAAGTTAAATCAGATGAAGAGCATAGCGTCAAATTCAAGTTTGTTTAGAGCATCGAGAGTTGAATTTGGGATACCAAAAACCAACCCTTTGAATAAGCAGAGATTGAATCATTGTTGCTAATCTTTGATTATTTAGGAGTCAAATTCTTGCCACATATCTGTTGATGTTTACTTCTTTGATCAAAGTCAAAACTCCTTATGACTCTTCCTACTTTAATTATAATTTTGTAAATTCTTCTATCTGTATTTAATACTATACAAAAATATAACAAAAATAAAGACCGACAACATTTCTCTCTAAATTTTTCAGTTTTTACTATCCCAATAGTTCACAACAATATGTAAATTGGGGTGTGTAAAATAGGGTACCCTATCCTATTTAGGTGGAATCGGAATCTACCCTAAAAAAATCGATTTCTAAGTTTTAGAATCATGACCTACCCTATTAACAGGGTACATATTTATCGATTCCAATTTAGTTTCGATTCGATTCCAGAATACCTTATTTCCATAGAGTCACGAAGATTCAACTTTCAATTTCAGCACTTTCAAACTTCCTTCAGAATTATAATTATAAAATCACCAACAAACATATCAGAGAACAATGATTTTGGCATTAAAATATAAAGACCTGTTGTTGTACATACGTGAAATACAATAAAGCTAATTAAATATGTTTGAAGGCAGCCAATAAATGTATTCTCTCGCCCACAAAATTTAATTCTCAATTTAATGTCTTTAACTTAGTCAATAGTAACTAGTGCCCATGAAAATCAAATGTTCTCTGAAGACATTAGGCAAAAAATATTGCATACTGC
>SKCR01020824.1:0-33376 GCA_019454045.1 Zanthoxylum bungeanum
TGTATGAACCACATCCAGTATCAAAAATCCAATTTTAAAACTAGTAGTGGACATGTTTATAACAAACATACCTGAAGTCGGAGTCTTGCCCGTCTTCACATCCTTCATGTCTGCCTTGTCGATATGGCAGTCACGCTTCCAGTGACCCCGTTTGCCACAGTTTAGGCAGTCGTGTTGGGATATGTCCTTTGTCTTCCCAGAAGACTGTGACGATTTTTCCTTTGCCCTTTTCTTCACACCCTTAAAAGCCTTCGCCCAAGCCTTGGCCTTCTGGGATGTCGAAGTAAGATGCGTCTTGCGCTTCTTGCTCTTTTGGAAGCTCTGGCTCTGCCTCCTTGAGCATAGCCATTAACTCTCCAAGAGTTTTCTCTTGATTCTTGATGAACCCGCCCCAGCATTCGGGCAAAGACTATAAGATCAAATCCATGGAAGTCTCGGCCTCATAGGTAATGCCCAGCTAACCTAGCTGTTCAATGTCAGTAATCATCTACAACACCTAGTGCTCAACAGATGTACCCTCTGACATACGCGAGTGAAAGAGCTTCTTTTGCAATTCGTACTTCTAAGATCTAAGGTTAGATCTATGAAGATCCTTTAATTTCAACATCATGGTATAATGATCTAATCTTTAGTTCTGACGACGAAATTAAGGAGTCATTACGGCAAGCATAACAGATTAAGCACTAAAGTTATCATCACGATGAGTCTTCCTAAGCCCATGCTCTACTATTTGCTCAACTCTGGGCTCAGGGCCTGAGAGGATTTTCTATCCAATAGAGTAACTTCTCAGCTCCTAGGACTATCCTGATATTCATTTCCTAATCTGGAACATTTACGCCGTTAAAGACATTTTCACCCAGGATTCTGTCCTTTGACGCCAATCTTTCCAGCCATCTCGATTGCAATAGTCCAACTATCCAATCAACGATTTTGGGTACACTCAAAATGTAATGGTTACTATAGTCCAACTATATGACCAACTACAAGTGGAGTAGTGTCTTGTACAGTCAAACTGTTCAAAGAAAGTAATATTAAATATTAGTCCAACTAATATATTTATAACAACGATAAATAAAATAAAAGAGCGTGTATTGGCAAGTATTTAAACGAAATTGCAAATTTAATACTTGCCTCCCACTATTTTTCAGCGAGCCTCTAACCCTCTGTTGAGTACTCGGGAAACCTAATTTCCTAGTGGGCTAGGATCCCGTTAAATAACACACAACCTTGACTTTGGCCAATAAGCTGTATGAAACTTAACTAGGTAGATCTCTAAGATCAATTGGATCACATCCAATTCCTAGATCCGGTAGGTGGACCTCCAAGTCCGAAACACATATCCAATATATGCAAATATATCCAATATATTTCCTAACATTTTCCTCTGAATCAACTAAGCATTGGCTTTGGCTCAACAAACTTAATGATTCCAGTTAAGCGGGACCCATTGACAGTGGGATAACTTCATAATCCACGTCGATGAACTAGAAGTGACATTGACTTTGGCCAACAAGTCACAACCATCCAAGACATGCGATATAGAACAAAGCTTTCGTGGTTCAAACATATCCGCGATGGATATTGATCTTGACTTTGGCCAACAAACCAATGCCAATCTTGGATCTTGAGAGAGAACCACTCAATGGAAAGAAAAATGCTTAATATTTGATGAGGGTTTTTCGCGTAATTGGCAACCAATTTATTATCTTTGATTAGGTCTCATCATACACCCTTAAGCATGCACTCTAAAAGCATAATAAAGAGCGAAATAAATTAATAATGATATGCGGATGGATATATAACAAATTTGTTCCTAGAACAAATCTCTCACTTTTCTCTCTCCCGCTAGCACAAACTTCTACCCAATTACATAATACATTAAAGAAACCTCATTTACATTGAGGGGAATTGGTGAGAAGAGAAATACAAAGAGTAAAGAGATAATAGGCTGGACACGCAGGTCCAATTTAATAAATTCTAAATTTATTACAACAATTTCCAAAACTGCCATCACCCATCTAATATCCATCCGATATATATTATTCATACAATACATCCATGTATTCACACAAAGCATGTTATTCAATCAATCTAATCCAATTAATTAATCTTTGAATTAATGACCATCCAATGTTCATACAACGATTTGATTTGCGCGAGTCCAACTCGTTTAAGAATAAATACTCAAAGTACGTATTCTTAAATTATATCGAACTACAATTTTAAATCCAATTTAATTTGTATCCAATACTAATTCGAATTTAATTCCAAATTAAATAATTACACTTTTAATAGTGCCTTTTAGACTTGGATTCCAAATCCAATATTAATGGGTCTCAAAGGCTCAATTAGTATCCAATACTATTTTAATTAAAGTCCAATGAGCTTTTAATTAATTCTTAAGGCATGAGCTTTGGCAATTATGGATCCAATCCAAGATGCCAAGGCCCAATTAGGAATCACCCTTTGCCATAATATCAATTTTGGCCCATTAGGCCCAATTAAATATTAAAAGGCCCAAAAGTTATATTTGGACTTTATGGAAATGGTTTTAGGCTCAATTTGGATCCAATCCAATTGTCCAAAACCAAGCTTGGCCCAACCAAGCCTATTAAGCCCAAATACAACAAAATTAGCCCAATCCAATTTTAAAGACAAATTTAATTAATATAACATTCCAAATATCACATTAATTTTAATTAAAGTGTAATTGCCATAATTAATTAATTAAACTAATGTTTCCAAAACATCAATTAAACTAATTAATCATGCTTTATATATTCAATTTATGTCCAACACAATTGAAGCAAAATCAATCTATAAGGTGCTACATACTCCACGGCAATTGGGCATAAAATAACATTCAATTTGATTTCAATCCAATTAAATCAACATTCAATATTCATATTATACCTTAAACACATCCAATGGTCTAATTAACAAAAATTACCATGAGCATTACTAGGGTTAAAGTATCGGCCAAGCTTAAGAATTTGGGGAAAATTAATCTAATCAAATTTTCTCAAATCCATTAATTCACAAATCCAATTTATCATCATCAAAGCTCAACCAAACATCCAATTTAGGAAAATACATACTCCAAGCATAAAATCCCAAATTAAAGTATATAAACCCTAGGTTCAAATCAAGCTTAGATCTCGATCTGATACCATTGTTAGTGTTCCTAGACATGCCACAGGATCTCTAAGCGTGATTCGTGTGTGAATAAATCAAAGGGAGTTGCGGAATACTCACATTGATCGGCTTTGAAGTTCAAAACTTTTCCATGGATGTGGATGCTCCAAGCAAACTTTTGTTGTTCCAAACTTAAGGATGAGTTTCCCTATCACCTTAATTGACTCATTGTAAGTGCTAGCTTTGAAAAAATTGAAAGAAAAAATTTCCCTTCTAAAGGGTATCATTTTCGGCCAAGAAGAGAGAGTGGGGAGAAGATGAATAGTTCAACTTTTTGTTTTCCAAAAACAAAACATATATATATTAAAGTTGACTTGGTAAGTATGTGTTATTAAAAATCCAATTTATGGTTCCCAACAACTTCCATCAAATGGATTGACCATTGATGTGAGGTAGTGGGTCCCACCATTTAAATTCAAAATTCAAGTGGGTTCATACAACACACTTTGGGCCCGATTTCGTTTAATCCGATTAAACGAATTTTTCGTCGCAACGTAATTAAATCTAATTTAATTAAATAATAATACCTCGCAAAATTATTACGGAATTCGCTTACGAATTAATTCCAAATTAATTTATTCACTTGAATTAAAATCCAATTTAATTCCGTATTGAAATCCAATTTCAATTAATATATCTAATATTTTATTTTAGCCTAAATAAATAAATTAAATAGAAAAATCCAATTTAACTATTAAATTTATTTTACCGATTAATTCCAAATTAATCGCGTTCTCTCTTATAGTCGAATTAATCCCAGATTAATTATTGACGCAATTAATCCAAGATTAATTTCTCTATGATAATTAATTCTTGCCGTAATTAATCCTTGATTAATTTTCTCTCTCATAATTAATCCTAGATTAATTCTGTTCGAGTCAAAGTCATCGGTGAATCTTTGGGAAGCGACCCAAGAGATCTCTGGATATATTGGCAGTAAATACGGTCATCGGACTATCCGAAAATGTGTGTACCCGGTACCACGTTCTTGCCAATTTATAAGACATGGTTGGCTTCTATCAAAGCACCGAGCCTACCTAATTCTCCAGAAATATTCAACGAATAATATACAATCTTTATCAGGCATAGTCTACAGTGTATTGCGTATTAAGATCCGGTATCGGATGTCACATGCTAGGCCTGGGGCTGGAATTGTGTCTGCCCCGTACGAAGCATATATCGGATCACAAGCAACTAGTCTCTGTAATCGGATAATCATGACCTAGTCATACTATCCCGATAACTGTAGCATTTAAAAGTACCGGTTTTGTAGCCCTACGTGATCATCATCTTCATATGACTGAAGTGATACTTTCATCTTGTCATCACACCCAACACACTACGATTCTCAGTATACCCAGAAGAGGCGTACACGGAACCTGTTAAAGCCACGGACGACCAAAACCAAAGTATACTGATTGTCGCAAGTATTAGCGATGCAAGTCTCAGGTTAAGACCAAATACACCTACCCTGATTCGGATTCCTATAGACACATAGTCATACTACCAATGAGATTCCGAGGGGTCTATCCAGAGCGAAGCTGTTCCCGGTCCAACGGCTAACAGAACCTCCTATCACACTTGCATAAGTATCCAATACTTAAATATATAAGAACTATGTCGTTATGCTTCCATAACGCGCACAAGTGCAATACTAGAATATTCCGCATTATCGATGTCCAGTCTCGATAATACTACGACTAGGGATATTTAATGATCAAATATTTCATGGATTAATATTGTCTCATATCTTATTAATCCGGAACTGATCATATGGACTTTTATCATTTATGTATCTAAGTAATCTAATTACAAAATGATAAAAGAATAATTTCCTTTGTCACATAGTTAATTTGTACAAAGAACATCATGTCTTTTACAAATAGTGATGTTATGGGTCATAATTGTCCAACATAATTGTAGTCATGCGTGTGACATATATCGCAACACGGAAGACATTCCCTAGTGTATACAGAACTCAATTTTGACAAGGAAATACCCTATTGACCTCATTTATAAATAATATTTCATTCCAAAATCTATTATCAAGTCTCATAACATAATTTTGGAGCCTCAGGGCATAGAAGAACGCCTAAAGCAAGACAATGACGAGTGTTTTAACTGGTGTTGGAGATTGAAGGTGAAAACTGCAAATGATAGTTCTTTTTTCCCTTTTCTCTCTAGTTTATCTTTTATGAGTTCTTGTTTTTATCAATAATGATTAGCTTGCTTTTATTGGATATCATGAGAAGTTAAATCATTAATATAGGATTGTAATGGATCTTAAGCATAATATTTAATTGAATTAAATCTTTTTATTCTTTTGGATGTGTTATTGGATTATTTATTATTCTTTGTGTTTTAATTCATGTTTTATTGTCTATCCAATAATAGAATAGTCGTGGTAAATTCATAGGAACTCGACAAAATAAATTTGAGTTAGCCATAGAAATAATAGCGCATGATCTAGTTCTTTTTAATAGATCTTCCTACAAGATAGAAATATATTTGCGGGGCATGCTTAACCAATAATAGAACCTGACCTTAATGAATTAGTATAAATTAATTAGTATAGACATATGATTAATTGGATTAATCTGAATATTTCTATTTGACCATCGAAATAGACTTGTAGATAGTGAGTGTTCTATATTAATAATTCATAACAACTACCCAATTGAATGAATTGTGCTTGAACCCATTATTTGTGTGCTTAGGTGAAGTTACAACCCTAGGTTCATCTATCAAATAGGTTTCCTCCAAAGTTGTTATTTATTCTTTATTTAATCTTAAGTTAAATTAGTTTAATCAACTCTCTCTTTAACCATTTGTTTAGCTTTAGTTAAGTAGGTTAGTTTTAGTATTAATAAGAGAAATAATAAGTCTCTATGGATAAGATATCCGACTAATATTCACAATATTACTTTAGCGATATGTGCGCTTGCGTGCGGTATTAATATCGCAATCAGGGATCAATAAGGCACGTAGGGATGCTGCAGCTCGTGCTATTCAGGGTTGGCATGCCCAACGTCTTCTTAGAAATGGTGAAGTTATTGAGCTAATTATCAAGGTCCGTTAATACTCCAAATTTAATCATTTTTATTTCTTAATCTCAATTCATGTAAAATATTTATGTGATAGTCAATGCAGTACATTGATGCGTACAATAGGTTTAGTTATTAATTGAATATAACAAGATCTTAAGTTCTCTCGCTAGGCATGAAAAACATCTCAAGAACATTGGTAAGCTACCTTGTCAAAATATAAATGTCATGTTTGGTTTTGTGTAACACCCCGAATTTATTTTACCCATATTTTAATTTATTAATTTTGGTGGGTGTAAATTTAGGGACTAAATTGTTTAGTTTGCAAACGTTTGGATTAAAATTGATGAAATGGACAAGTTGAGGGAGGCAAGTGATATTTTCCATGTTGTATAAATTAAATTGCATCATATTTCCTTCTTGACAGTGACCATTTCGTGAGAGTAACAGACGCGAGAGAGAGAGAAAAGAAGAAAAAGAAAAAGAGAGAAAAGAGAGAGAGTTGCCCCGATCCGCCCGATCCGGAGCCGTTCTTGACCGGGTTTTTTGGGGAAAATGTAGATCTCGACAATGGGATCATTTTGACGGTGGTTTCAACACGGAAAACTTCCGATTTTCGTAGATTTTCCAGTAAGGAACTTTTTATGGGTTTTCTTGATTTCCCATTGATTCGGAACTCCGATTGATGAACTGTCAGCGGCTTTGGAACCGGGAGGGGGAGATGAACGTTTGGCCGTCGGAAAATTTGGATTTGGGCCGACGCGTGGCGCTCACACGTGCCTTACGCAGTGGAGCGTGAGGCCCCCGCGCTGCCTGGACGAGCAGCGCGTGACTCACACGCGCCGGACAGAATATTGCCGCCGACGTCCTAAGTCTTCCTCCGTGCTTTTCCGACCATTCTGAGTAGTAATGGACCTCCGAATCTTGATTTTCGTATAATTTATCGTTTTATTCGGTTTATACATGTTATGTATTTCATAACGTAATTTGCTTTAAAGTATGATTAATTTACATGCTTAAACCATATAAATGATTGTCTTGTGGTTGGAAGTGAATGAAAAATTTAATCGGAGAATATGGTAGAGTAAGATTGTGTGCGGGAAGCTATTGTAAGCCCGAGAATTGGGCTAGTGATGTTGAATTGAAGTGTGGATGTGTATGTTGTGAATCGGATATGGATGTAAGTTTGTTGATTATGGATTGTATAATGGAAGTCTGAATTATAGACGGAACTTTGCCGAAATTTCATTAGGATTACGAGAGCGACCGAGTCATGTTTCTTTCATATTCTTTCATCTATTCTAGTTAGGATTATGCTCCTTATCGTAAATTCTTTGTCTTTTTAGGTGATCGTGATACCGTTGGCATGGACAGTTCTACTACATAGTATCATTTCTCTATAGTCAGCTCACCAGGTGCGTGGATAAGCTTGTAACATTGATGTTTTCCAAAATATATAGTATGTATGTTTTCTTAAATGAATTTTCAAGGTATTGCATTAAATGATTTAGTTTTTAGAAAGTTTATATTTTGATATAAAAGTATGGATCAGATATTGATTATGTTGAAATCATGAGTTTGTGATATATGAGAAATTTGCATGATTTGAGATATATGAGCATGTGTTTTAGAAATGATTTTTATGCTAGGATGCACTCCGTGTACTTATATGTGCTAGATGGTTTACCGTGAGACGATGTCTTATGTTGTCAGTTTTGCTCCGGATGCCAGTTATTGCCATGAGGATGCCCCATGGTCCAGCTTTGTCGTATTGTCATGAGTGTGCATATAAATGAATGAACAGATTCATTTTACAGAGTATTCTTGTGCATAATGAGATTTATGAGAAATGAGATTTATGATTTCAAGTAAATGTTTGATATATCAATTTACAGCTCTATGTATTTATCTATATTATGAAAGACTTATTTGATCCGCCTTGTTACTTGTTTATCCACGGCACTAAGCGTGAGCTTACCCCTTTCTTTAAATTTTATAGGTTAAGCTGATTAGTAGATCATTTCTTTTTCATCCGCTGTTCATCATCATTTTCTGCTAGTAGAGAAAGGTTGTGCCAACAGTAGAGTGTCTTTTGTTATGTTTTTGGGATTAAGGTTTTAGACGTCTTCCTCGTGTTGATTGACATTCGGTTATAGGCAATGAGCCTATATTTGATACGTTGATGTTTTATTTTTTACATTTTATCATGGATGAGTATTTTGAGTTGGATCATGAAGATCCTATTTATATGAGGATATTTTTCAGTTTTGATTTTACTTTTATATTTATAGGATTAGTCTGTTTTACAGGGGAAATTTTGTCTGTTTCACGTCTACGTCTCACCCCTACCCTACCTAAGGGGACGAGTGTGACATTTTATATGAGTCAGGTTTGCCTAAAAATAAGACATTGGATTATGCTAGAAAGCTACAGTGACAGAAGCAGATAAACAATTAAGATTAGTGATCGTTTCTCTGTTAATTTATTTCTTATTCTCTTCCCTACATTTTCAATATTTATTTTTTCCTCCCGGATTCTCAATCCATGCCAACAATGTTATAAAATTTGTTGGTTTTCTTAGGACATACTGCAAATGATTATATATTGCGCATGAAGTCAGTTTCGGCATAATGCCTATTGAAAGAAGACTTCCTATTGTTCGTAACTTAAGGACCGGTGTTTTTTTAACTTATTTTGGTTCTGAGCTTGTAAAACTTTACATGTTGTAAAGCTTAATTTTAGAGAACCTATAAAGATGTAGATATCAATCCAAACCCTACCTCAGAAGTGGTCTCAATGTAAGGCCTACCAAATGGGCACTTCATTTCTCATAAAAAAACAAAAAACAAAAAACAAAAAAAAAAAAAAAAAGCCAAAACTTACACTACAAGAATTAGACCATTTAGCGTCGAATTGTTTCGACGCCATAACTTACTATTTCGACGCAAATGATATTTAGCGTCGAAAAAATTAGACGCCAACAATGGACGATAAAATGTCGACGAAAACCACTTTTAGCGTCGAAAAAATTAACTGCGACGCTAAAAAACAGTATTCTGCGTCCAATTTATTTCGACGCTAAAGTTAAATTTTCGACGCTAATTGTATTTTGGCGACGAAATATATCGACGCAAAAATTTAAACTTTTAGCGTCGCAAGGTGTCGACGCTAAAGTATATTAAAAAAGTATTATATGTAAGCTTATAGCGACCATGTTTTTTACTATTAGCGACGAAATATATCGACGCAAAAATTCAAACTTTTAGCGTCGAAAAATGTCGACGCTAAAGTATATTTAAAAAGTATTATATGTAAGCTTTATAGCGACCATGTTTGTTACTATTAGCGTCGAAATGTCGACGCTAAAGGTAACTTTAACTAGTCGACGCTAACATATATTTAAAAAGAAATATATGTACGCTTACAGCGGCCATTTTGTATACTATTAGCGTCGAAATATTCGACGCTAAAAGTAAATAATTTATTTTCTTAAAAATTAGTAATTTACTTATTTTTTGGTCTAAAATATTTAATTTAGTTGAAAAAAAATGTAATTAATGACGAAATATTATATTGAAATTTGTTTTAGAAAAAAGAATATTATATTAAATATATTTGTTCAAAATGTTTATACAAAACTAAATATAAAATTAATTGCTACTGTGATGGGGGACGCTCGAGCCCGATGCACCATGACTCATTGAGGCCTCGAACATCTGACGGAAAGCCATCAGTTGCTGTTCCAACTGCTCCATCTTCTTCTCGTGGTCCACCATCTTCTTCTCGTGGTCCACCGTGACCTGTTGTAGCTTCTCCTTAGTCTGTTGCAGCTCGTCTCGGGTGCTGGCTAGGTCGTCTTTGGTGGTGACTAACTCGTCTCGAAGAGAGACATTGCCGAATTACCACTATTGCGTGCAGATGACGTTGGCTTCTTACGAGTGCCAAGACCAACGTTGTAAGCTGTCTGATTCTTGAAAACCAATTGCGACAGCTGCTCATCTGGTATGGGGTCGGTCCCTGTCTCCTGAGTTTGATGTTGGAGTTCCATCATTTCGTTCTGTTTCAAAAATAAGTTAATATTAGAATTTGAGAAAAAAATTTAACATATATAATATTAATTATTTTATTTTAAAAACTGAAACTTACATAGCAGCGTTCGGCTTCTTCATTTATCCATTTATTCTTGTCATTGTAATGCGTCACACGGAAAAAATCTGGAAATGATTGCACCTCACATGTGCTACTCTGTTATAAACATAAAATAAATTCAATATTATTCCAGATAGTAAAAACAATTAACTGTTAAATTTTACGTTAGGATATATTTACCTCAGAATGTTCGGCACGATGTTGGATAAATGGCTTCGAACCTCCACGGTGGTTAAAACGCAAGTGACTTCGATTTTCCGCATTTGCGTGACATTTATCCTGTATTCACGAACACTGTAAGTACCGAAAACAAAGACAATTATAAATTTCCGTTTATTTCAAAATTTACCTCGTGTTTTTTGCTCGACCAAAGCTCACATAAAAATGTCCAGTCTTGTTCCTCTATAAAATCAGGTTTGTGTTGTGGAGCATTTGAAGGTCCATGTTCGTCGAATATTGGTTTCAAGACTTTTGTTCTATAATCTTTATAACTTTTCCCCATGTGGTAGTCAATATATTGTTGGACATTCACTTGGGTCAGATCGAAGTCGAACCATTCCTACATGAAAATTCGAGTAAAAATAATATAAATAAAAATGTTAAATAACAAACAATATCGAAAACTTACAAGTAGCGAAGGGAATAGCTGGTTCAGTTTCGTCTCCCACGGTATCTTTCTCCAAGATACGTAGCTTTGGGGAGCTTCATATCGAGCTGTAGCTCCTATGGCTGTATTAAACGCTGAATTATGTTGTCCGACTTGAGTGTGTCCATCATCTGATATCTCTATCCGGATACGACCGTGAGCCTTAACGTACTTAGCCAACCCCAGGCCACGGGTGCGTCCTCGACCCTTCACTGTACTGGACTCACCTGTGCTAGCAGAGAAATCACCAGGGCCAGTTGCCCTTGCTGATGTAGATGGAGTCGCGGTAGCCCGTTTGCGATTGCCCGGTGCCATCTGCAAAACCCCGTCGCATTAGCGTCATCAAATTCCAAAATTCTTATACATATACATACATATCCATACAAGTCAATACAACTTAACAAAAGCGCTTATAACATCGAATGCTCACTTTCGTTTTCAAATTCATTCATTTCACATATGCATTCATTATCCATATAATCTACGAGTTCCATCATACACGTTTTAGGGATACACAGTCACACACTCAATGGGATACATATAACCACCACGAAGCAGACAATCACACGACTTCTCATGCACACGTTCGTATGGCGTTCACGAACGCGTTCGAACGGACCAATTCCAGTGAGCTCACGTTCGTGTTGCGTTCTCAAACGTGTTCGAACGGACCAATTCCAGTGAGCTCACGTTCGTATGGCGTTCTCGAACGCGTTCGAACGGACCAATTCCAGTGAGCTCACGTTCGTATGTCGTTCTTTAACGCGTTTGAACGTAAAATGGGTGTTCGAACATATTAACGAACGCCTCACTGGAATTGGTCCGTTCGAACGCGTTCGAGAACGCCATACGAACGTGAGCTCACTGGAATTGGTCCGTTCGAACGCGTTTAAACCAACACGAGAGAACGCACACGAACTTGAGCTCACTTGAATGGTCTTATCAAACAGTTATAATTAACCAAAGAGGCACAAATTCAAACTTAACATTATATAATATTAACCAAAGATGATGATGATTTTGAAGACGAACAGCAGCAAATGCTGCTGTTCTTGCCCAGAATCCTCATCATCTTTGATCATCATCATCATCATCATCATCATCATTTCATCAAAATAATTCATCATCAATTTCATCAATAATATCATCAAACTCATCCTCAAATTCATCAAATTCATCAATTCATCCTCATAAACAATTTTAAATCAACAAATGAGACTTACCTGTTGATTTCCTTCGTTCGTCACTGTTGGAGAATGAGAAATGAGTTTTTGCTTCTGAGCCGAGGAAGAAGGAGGCACTGGTTTTAGGGATTTAAAAGACATTTAGCGTCGAAATAATTGACTTTTAACGTCGCAGTAGTCGACGCTATTTGTTAGGCGGGTTATTGAAAAATTAGGTTTTTTTCCGGGAAATTTAATTTTTAATTAGCGTCGACATACTACATTCGACGCTAAAGTAGAGACATATAGCGTCGAAATATTGTATTCGACGCTAAATTAAAGATATATAGCGTCGCAAATTGTATATCGACGCTATTTGTTAGGCGGGTTATTGAAAAATTAGGGTTTTTTTCCGGGAAATTTAATTTTTAATTAGCGTCGACATACTATATTCGACGCTAAAGTAGAGACATATAGCGTCGAAATTATATTCGACGCTAAATTAAAGATATATAGCGTCGCAAATTGTATGTCGACGCTAAATGTAAGACATATAGCGTCGAATATAGTATTTCGACGCTACATAAAAATTAAATTTCCCGGAAAAAAACCCAAATTTTTCAATAACCCGCCTAACCATTAGCGTCGAAGTAATTGACATTTAGCGTCGAAGTAATCGACGCTAAATGTCCTTTACATCCCTGCAACCAGTGCTTATCTTCTTCCTCGGCTCAGAAGCAAATAACTCATTCATAACATAGTTATACTATTAATCATTACGTTAATATTTCAACAATATCTAAAGAGTAATTAAAATCAACAACCATACATTAATCCATAAAATTATTCATCCATCACAAAATACTGTAACTTCATAATTAATCACTATTATCGTCGGTATTTGAGGATTCGTGACTGGAATCGAAGTCATCTTCAGTGTCAAATTGTTCTTCACTTGCTACTTCAACGCTCACTTCAGAATGAGGAATTAGCTCAACGTCTGTACTAGATCGAGTTAATGTTATATTTTCAGGAACGTTGACAGTTGGTCCAACAAATATCTGTTCAGGAACTTCAAAATTGCCGGAGACTTCTTGTGTTTCATCTGATATGTCAACTCTATCTTTCTCCTGCGTGTCCCAAATGGCCCTATGTTGTAACTTTTCTACCACCATCCATCCAGTTCCTAACTTAGGATCAGGTATATATATCACTGAACGTGCTTGCGTACAAAAAATGTATGGATCATTCTTGTACCAACAACGTTGAACATTAATTGACGTGAGATGATTACTAACTTGAATTCTCCTCTTTCTGGCATTAGTGTCAAACCACTTACATTGGAATAGCACAGTATGTCGTCTGGGTCGATATATGAACTCAATGACCGATTGCAATACGCCGTAGAAGTCAATTACATCTGAGCCGTGTTCTCCTTGGACTACAATTCCAGAATTTTGAGTCACATGATTAACATCTCGCTGTTCGGTATGAAATCTAACTCCGTTGACAATACATCCACTGTACTCATACGCCTGCATTTGAGGCCCATAAGCCAAAGAAACCAACGAGGATTGCGAGTCCAATTGACCATTTTCCACTTGATTAATAATCTGACAATGAAATATATGTGTTAATATAACAAACTGAAATGTCTAATGTTAGGATCAAAATAAATATAAAATATTATAACTTACAGTTGTCTCAAACCATTTAGGAAATTCTTTTTTGTGGGTTTCATCAACATTATGGTCACCAGCAATTTGTAGCATTGTTAGATGTTGCCTACAATAAATTATCACGGTTAATGTATGGAAAAAATTCAGTAATGATGCACCAGAAGAACTTACGTTAAATACGGTTGCACTTCATCACAATTACTCAATATAAACCAATGCGCACGTTGAACTTCCTGACGGGTTAGTAATTTGACACCTACTGCCCCAAATGGTCTGTAATTTTGACGGAACACTGTGATCTCTTGGCTATTACTTGCATCTCCATCATAGTTTCGTGGCCGACGATTGAAATGAGTTTCAATATTCTGCATGTACATCGAACAAAATGTTATTGCTTCATTTATTATAACAGCTTCAGCTATTGAACCTTCAGGTCGTGCCTTGTTTTTGACATATTGTTTGTAATCTCCCAAAGCTCTGCAGATATGACAACAAGTTTGCATTAACACTAAATTATATGCAAAAAAAAACGGTTACAAATTTTCTTATATAAAACTGTATATATATATATATATATAGTACCTCTCAATGGGATACATCCATCTGTAATGGACAGGACCTCCCTTTCTAGCTTCATCCGGTAAATGCACAGCCAGATGTACCATGACATCAAAGAAAGCGGGTGGCAAAATTCGCTCCAGCTTGCATAGGATTATCACGATTCCTCGCTCAAGGTCGTCAATAACAGATGTGCTTAATGTCCTCTGACACAATTGTTTAAAGAAGCCACATAGATCAAGTACGGCGTCGCATACATTCGGGGGGAGATAAGGTCGAATGCCAACAGGAAGGAGAATCTCGAGCAGCACATGACAATCGTGACTCTTTAATCCCGTTATTGTATCATCTCTGACCCAACGCCCAATATTGGATGCATAATTATCAGGGAATTTAACCATTTTCAGCCAATCACAGAATGATTTTCTCTCCGATTGATTGAGCACATAACTAGCAGGAGGCTTAATAAAACCTCGAGAGGAGTCTTGTAAATGCAATTCACTGCGAATTCTAAGATCTTGTAGGTCCAATCTAGCATTTACAGTGTCTTTTGTCTTACCCGGAATATTGAATAGTGTACCCACTAAACTCTCACAAATATTTTTCTCTATATGCATTACATCCAAATTATGTCGCAAACTCAGAGTCCCCCAATATTCTAACTCAAAGAAAATACTTTTTCCTGTCCAATTCAACTCTTCAGGTAACCGTTTTCGATTTTTATCTCTATTATTAGGATGTTTACCTGGTGTGCTGTCTTTGAGCTGTTGATGTTGGCAAAGTATGTCAAATGCAGACAATCGACTGGGCTTACTCTGAGGTTCATGTTGCCCGTTAAATAATTTACTCCTCCGCCAAGGATGACTCGACTCAAGAAATCTCCTGTGCCCCGTGTATCCGATTTTATTCCGTAATCGTTGCGAAGGTGTATGATCCGCACAAACTGGACATGCCATGTATCCCTTAGTGCTCCATCCAGATAATGAACCATAGGCTGGAAAATCATTAATGGTCCATAATAATGCGGCATGCATCTGAAAATACTGCTCTGAAGCTGCATCATAGGTATGCACACCCACATTCCATAATGTTTGTAACTCCTCGATCAATGGTCTCAAGTAAATATTTATATCTTTACCAGGTGAACGTGGACCAGGGATAAGCAATGACATAAACATGAACGGATCCTTCATACATTTCCATGGAGGTAAGTTATATGGAATGACAATAACGGGCCAGATGCTATAAGAGTTGTACATATTCCCAAATGGGTTAAAACCATCAGAGGCAAGACCTAACCTGACATTACGGGGGTCCTCAGCGAAACGGGGGTACATGTCATCAAATTCCTTCCATTCGGTTCCGTCCGCAGGATGTCTAAGTATGCCCTCCGCACCGATCCTCTTTTCATGATGCCACATCATATCAGTCGCTGTGTGTCGTGACATGAACAATCTCTGCAGCCTGGGCGTTAAAGGGAAATATCGCAATATCTTTTGAGGCACTTTCTTCCCCATACCACGGACTTTGTACCGACTTTCACCACATATCGGACAATGTTCAAGTGATTCATACTCGGCACGAAATAATACACAATCAAACTTACAAGCATGAATGGATTCATACCCCATTCCCAGATCACGCAACATTTTCTTTGCCTCGTAGTACGACTTAGGCAATTCGCTTCCAACCGGTAACATTTGGGCCAGTAACTCTAACATCATATCGATACTTTTGTTGGTCATTCTGTTGATCACTTTAATGTGTAATAATTTCACAACGAAATTCAAGATCGACATTCCAGCACCTTCGAATGGAATTTTTTTTGCCTCATCAAGTAGTTCACTAAATAAATTTTGATCATTTCCACTTAACACTGGCATGTCGCCACTAACACTATGACCAAGTTGTGGACCTTGTAAGTCATGCAAAATATCGGCGATATCATCGTTTGCAGGTTGATTGTAACTACTGCTCCCTTCGCCGACATCAAAAAACCGTGACTGAGAATGATACTGCTCACCGTGATAAATCCACGTACGGTAAGTGGGTGATATTCCTGGCATGTATAAATGATTATGAACTTCATCTAACCGCTTCCTTTTCCTATTCAAACAATTTGCACATGGACAACGAACACGACCTTCTGCATCAATGTGTTGTTTTGCGACTTCCATAAACTCAGACACTCCATTACGATATTCAACACTCAATCTATCCAGAGAGCTCATCCAATTTCTATCCATTTCAGCAGAATACCTAAATATAATAATATAATTATTAGATATCATTTTACATTGGAATCAACATTACTAATTCAGTAATACTAATTTAAGCATATATATAATATATATATATATATTTGGTTGATAAATTAATTAAATAGTTTACAGAAAAATTCTATTTTGTTAATTAATATACTTACTCTACATATATGAATC
The DNA here is from genome assembly GCA_019454045.1 of Zanthoxylum bungeanum. Taxonomy (NCBI): domain Eukaryota; kingdom Viridiplantae; phylum Streptophyta; class Magnoliopsida; order Sapindales; family Rutaceae; genus Zanthoxylum; species Zanthoxylum bungeanum. Next base: position 16,876 of record SKCR01020824.1, read on the forward strand.
ATAAATCACTAACAAACAGCATATAAACAACATATATAATCATAAAAATTGAAAATAATAAAGAAATATGAAAGAAGATTTACCTTTTGGAAATTGATTACAATTTTATTGAAAATTTTTAGGAGAGATGTGAGGCTGTAGAGGAGAAATTCTCAGATTTCAGAGGATTTTTACGAAGAGAATGAAGAAAAAACAGAGGGGGGAGAAGGGGTGGTCGACCTCTGTTTTTTAATCTATCTTTAGCGTCGCATTTAGTATTTTCGACGCCAATTGTTTCCGTTTTTAGCGTCGAAACAACCTTTTCTTTCGACGCTACATGTTCCATTTTTAGCGTCGCAAAACGTTTTTTCGACGCTAAATATAAAAAATTAGCGTCGGATTAAATTTAGACGCGAAAGAATCAAGTTCTGTCGGTGGAAGCTTCATAACTCTTTAGCGTCGAACAAATATTCGACGCTAAAAGTATTATTTGTGGCGTCGAATATTCACAATCGACGCTAATTATATACGTTTTTAGCGTCGACACCGTTTTGTCGACGCTAAATATCAAACATATAGCGTCGAATTAAATTTAGACGCGAAAGAATCAAGGACTGTCGGTGGAAGCTTCATAACTCTTTAGCGTCGAAAAAATATTCGACGCTAAAAGTATTTTTTTTTGCGTCGATTATTCACATTCGACTCTAATTGTTTCCTTTTTAGCGTCGAATGTAAATTAGACGCGAAAGAGTCAAGGATTTGCCGGTGGAAACTTCATACACCTTTAGCGACGATATATGTTCGACGCTAAAAGTTAGTTTTAGCGTCGACTCCGTGTTTCGACGCTAATAGTGCAATTTTTGGCACCAAAAATTATTGCAATAATATAATTATTCAGCGTCGAATATTTTTCGACGCTAAAGGTTCTGTTTTAGCGTCGAAACTATATTTCGACGCTAAAAAATTAATTCTTCTGCGTCGAATTTTATTCCGTCGCTAAAAACATGACATATAGCGTCGAAACGAATATTCGACGCTAAAACTAACTTTTAGCGTCGCATATTGTTTCGACGCTAAATATTTGGACGCTAAAAGCCATAATTCTTGTAGTGTTACTGCACTTGTTGATTGCCTCCTGATTTCCCTCCCCTACTGAAAGAAACCCTTGAGTAGTGCACATTACAATACTCGGCTTCCTCTTGAAATGGAGAAAGAAAATAATAATAAATATCATTGAAGACCAGTGAATGACAGAACTAGATTCATGCTCAATAAGTCTATGATTTTTAAGTCTTTTCTGGCACTTTCTTATCTGAAAAGGTTAAAAGGTTTTTCCTTTTAGATTTCTTAATGAAACTGTTGATGTTGGACCCCCAGCTGATTGGATGAAGATCAATATGCAGGAAATGGTGAGCTTCTTTCTCTTATTTTCTCAACATTTTCCCTCTTTAAGGAACTGATAAATATTATGCAATGTTTAGTTCATCTATGGTTATTTCTGAGTGTAGTTCTTTACTCACATAAAGATTGTACGAGGTATATATTAGAGTGTATGTCCTAAAACCTGATGTGGATATCGTAGTTTAAGGCATAATATTTTATGTTGGTGGTATTTTCAGGTCCTATGATATTTAACCATAACGGCAGCGGTAAAAAGGTAATTCCCTTCTTGGTCAAGATCATTAATGCCGACCCGACCACTAAAAGCCAACAGGAAGGGGCCGAGCACTTTATGATCGATGACCGACCACTTAAGATCGGATGACCGTGCATTATCAGATCGACAGCAGCATTCTCAGTTCAAAAGACCATCATGACCGACCTCATGAAGACCGGGAATATGGCAATATGCTCCAGAAGATAAGTCGTCCTATTTTCACGAGATGGAATGATAAGTTATCCTACTTTCATGGGATAAACTGACAAGTCAGTGTCCTAATAGGATAAAGGAAGTGAATTTAGTTTTAAACTAGGAATCCTTATAAGAAAAGGAATTTGATTTCTTTACTAGTATAAATAGAAGATGAATGTATACGTGAGAGGAATCAATATCATTACCATCACACTTGTAAACAAAAAATAGAGCAGAGAAGCATATTTCAGTAATAAAGTATCATCTGTTTTGTGTCTGTGGACGTAGGTTGGATCTGATCCGCCGAACCACGTTAAATCTCTTTGTCGATTGGCGTATTATCTGTATTTTGCCAAATTTGCTTTTGGTTCCCCCATAACCAAAAAAAATCACTATTGAGGGAAGATTGTCCTGGGGTAATATTCTCATATTGCCCTGAGACCAAAATCAGCCGTCAACATTTTATAATACAATTTATTATTTATTAATAAAAGGTATTTATTTTCTACACATCGTTATATCCATATTTTCTGTGTATGTCCCAAGACATTATGTTAGATTAATTTCGTTAATGCAAAAAGATGTTTGTGATTATGAGAGTCAACGATATTTATATGAATAAGTCTCAAATAAATTTCTTGGTAAAATATGATTATTATACATGATAATGATATATCACTCTACTAATATTATTGTGTGTCACCTAGATTGACATTTGATGTTAATAGAATAGAATGAATAATGATTCTCATATCATAAGGACACAAACAATAGATATCTTCATTAGTAGAATGAAATATAGAACACGGTCACAAAAACGTACGATCACATGGTAATATTATCTAAGGTCATTGATCTTTATAATAATACATTAGTGTCGTTATATCCTTTGACCTGAGATCACATGTTGACTTGTGCGATAGTACTCATGGTTCACCAGTATATCATCATTCGACTAGCCATGTCCTTTGAATAAATACTAAATGGTCTTGAGCTATTAACATACGAAGTTATGAGTGCTTTAAGAAGAGATCTGATAACTTTGATAATAAAAACTAGAGATGTTCCAAGAAAATTAAAGTTGTGGATACAAAAATTTGGCTAAAGCATTCGATATCTTAGAGATATAAAATCCACGAGATCGAGTTTAAAGATATGTCGAGTATAAGGATTTGACCTGACCATTATCACAGACTCGATAAAGAACATAAATATCAGAAGGAATTAGATGACATGTTCGATGTATATTCTAATAGGTTCATATGTTTTCCCACTTCATTCATTGCATGCTGCTAGCATTTACCCATGATCTGTGGGATATCATATAGATGAAATATTAAAGAGTTAATATCATCTCATTATTACTCGATAATGAACATAGGATGATCGCCCAAATACTTTTCTCGTCTATGTTACAGATTTAATGATGTTTATTGAAAGTTAAAAGTGATTATTTTGACAATTAATATAAAAATTAAATTTTGAATTAAAATATGATTTCCTAATAAGATTAGGACATTCATAATTATTTCAGAAATATTTTTGATTAATAAAATCGAAATATATAATTACATTTAATTATTTAAATAAATATTTGATATTTATATTTAATAAATTAAATTTAATTAAATGTAATTTTTATTAATTGTTAATTAAAATTAAGTAAGATAAAATAATTATTATTTAATTAATTATTGGGGCAAAATAACATTTAATCTATTGGGTCTTAATTTAGTGGACTAGCACCCTAATTGATTAGAGTTCTAATATAGATTAAATAGAGAAGTTTTATTTAATAAGGAATTCTTATTTAGTTAAGATTTCCAATTATTATTTGGGAACGAATCTTAAAGATACTTAATTTGATTTGGAGAGATTTTGGATTGTCCTTATTGTATTGGAATATAAATAAAACAATCTCTACACTATAAATAGGACATGCATTCGGCCAAGGGGAGCCAGATTTCCTCTCCATTGGCCGAATTTTATAGTTTTCTCTCTCTCTTGGATTTGTTCCAAATTCTTAGTCCTCAAAAATGGGAGTGATTTGTTTGTAAATGAATTTTAGTGTGCCAATTAAAGGTGCAACTCTTGATGTACTACTATACCGGAAAACTCAAGAATGAAATTCAAGAATGCTCAAGAAAATGATAAACACATTCATGTACGATTATTTTATCGTTGGTTTTTATTTTTGTTGATAAATAAATTATTTGCATGCATGTTTACAATTTATTGATGGTGATTTTTGTGACGAAATACATTGAACAGCTCGACAAGGGCAGAAAGGGAATTTCTCCTTTTGGAATGATGAATAGTTTGGGGATATTGACAATTCCTTGACCGGGCATAGTATTCATATCTAGTCTCCAGGATTTGACCGACCCGAGGAGATGATATAGTGCAGATATCAGAGACCGACGACATCAGAACTGATCCCGACCACTATAGCCCGGTAGCTCGGGTCAGTCCTATCCTTTCTCCCTGATTACGCCCAAAAGATTACTTGCGGTTATCACAATATAGTTAGGGTGTCGATTCCTCAGAGAGATGGTTACATGAACTAATTTACTCAAACAAAACGTAAGCAATAACTTAATGAAAATAAAACGAATGAATTTATACTTTAAGATAAAAACTATGGAAAATAAATAAAAGATATCAGCAGAGAGATATGGCAAAACATCGGGAATCCCTCTTGTATCAAACTTCTATATTTAGTTATTGATTCCTTTTATTACACAACTGAAAGTTTCACATCCCAAACCAACAGTTGGAAGATATTCAATTCTACACATATTAAATTCTAAGGCTAATTAATGATTTTCTCTATGTTAACAGCACACACAAAGTCATTGTTACGAGTTATCTAACGTCGACAATATACCCTCAGGCAATACTGTAGAAGAAGACTAACACATAAAATGACTTTTACCAATCACAATTAAGTTTGCAAAACACACATAGAAGAAGCATGACTGGATCTTTATGGGATTTGACAAAACATAATCTCTGGGCTGAATAATCGTAAGATAATAAAGAACAATAAACATCAATTATATTAAACGGTTTAAGTTCATCCAATAATCAACAACATAAATAATAGAAATCAAAAATAAGAGTTCATCTCTAGTTTTGCCTAGGAGATTAGTTCTCCATAAAAGAAATAAAGATAGTCTGGGATTGGAGAGACATTGCAATTATTTCCTCCCTGCTCGGCTACTGCTCTATGCGTTCTCCTTCTCTGCTCGCTCGGTCTGTGCTTCTACGTTCTGGTTTTTGCACGCGTGAGGCCTGGCCTTTTTCACGCCTGGAGGAGCTCTCTTTTTTTTGCCACATTTGTGTTGCTTTTTATATCCATGCAAAGTTGAAACCCTAATGCAAGCTGGGCTCATGTAACTTGCTTCTTTTAATTCTCTTTCAATTTGTCTTCTTCTTGTTTTGGTGGTCAAAGTATGCGGCTGGAGAGTCTTGTTTCCTTGATGTTCACGTGCCAATTACTTTGTAGCACAAGGGCCCACGCAACTTCTTGACTTTGGTCAAAGCTTGTTGCTGATTTGTTTCTCTCTCACTCCATTTCTTCTTCTAAAACGCGTGGACTTCTCTTTTTAATTCCTACAATAATAAATAGAGAAATTACTAAATTAACTTAAATAATAAATACTTTCTAATTTAATATAATAATAAAATTATATAATAATATAAAATATAGAACTAAATACTTAACAATAAACCCGAATAAGTGATGTTTCAAAGTACATTTTCATGTACTTATCACAACCCCTAACCAGCTTATTACTAGTCCCTATCAATTCAAGCGCAAAAATAAAATAAAACTAAATAAATAAAACTATCTAGGCCACTTTCATAGGGATCACGATTTCATTTAGCGTATGCAACAAGCCTTTAAACCTCTAGGTGTCCCTAGTGGACGAGTTATAGTCTCGTGAGGGCTTACAGCGACGACACCTACAAACGTCATTTAAAACACAAGCAAATATGTAAAAACAAAAATGAAATAGTCCTAATAGTTACACATATTATAGTCCTCAAATAATGTCTAGTAATGAAACCAGAGAATCTTCAAAGTACTCAACGTAACCCAAATCCAAGTCCTTGAATAAATCATCTAAGCCAGACTCACAGTGTGTGTGTGTAAAGGTTTATTCACAGTTTTATTACTAGGTAAGCCAACTCAATGATTGTGTTTAAAATTGGGATCGATGGGTCAAACCAACCTAGATATTTCAATTAAGCTCTGTAGTTGATTTTCTGTGCTCAATATGGTATGATTTTCTTTTTCTTTTCTTGTCTCTTTTTTTTTTTCTTTTTTCAACACACCTACCCTTTAAGGTAGCATTTCACCTCATGGTGGTCCTAATACTCGCCTATGGGTAGCTTCATGTTTATCGGTTATAGGTGGTTTACTTTCTTTCTTTAGAGACTTTTTCTTTTATTTTCAACCATACCACACATTATAACTCAAGAAAATCATGATAGACATCTAAGTAAACGATCATTCATCGACATGCAATTTCTTCAACTAATCACCTTGCTAACTACTCAGGCTTTCACTGCTAAAAACCTATAATTAAGTGCTTACGAGTCTAACCTAAATAAACTATTCAAAGCATCAGATAAAAGTACATCAGGAACTTATCTTTTCTAAAATTCACCCTAAAACAAACAATATCATCATAGGACTTATGCTTAACTATTAAGGACTAAAAACAAACAAAACAAAATAATTTTATTATTATTTTATAACATGTAATATCATGCGCATGCATACACCCCCACACTTAAAACTGGATTGTCCTCAATGTAAGATAAATGTAAAGAAAATGGATTAAGGAACAACACTACCAGTCGCGGAGTTGATCAGGTTCCTACTGGTGAGACTTTAGTTGTGTGGCTGTGTAGGTTGTGCTAAAACCTGCATAAATACTTAAGCAAACAATAAAATAAAACATACAATTAGCACACAATAAAATAAAACTAAAGTAAATAAAATAAATACATATGAAGGGGTTGTCTCCCCGATAGCGCTAAGCTTAACGTCTTCAGATAGACGTAACCACTCAGATTGTCATGGTGGTTTCCATCTAGCGAACTGATGAAGGCATGAGAGAGAATGTTTGTCTAGCTGTGGCAGTTTATCCATTGATCCTCCATGATATGGAGATTGTTGAAATTTTTGGATGCTCATGAGGAAAAATTGGCTCAACCTCCCTTTTAATCTCCCAGGTATCATTTTTAATTGAGCCCTAATTTTCCTTTTCCTTCTTTTTCGGTTCTTTGGGACCATTTTCAGTTTAGGGGGGTTCGATTCATGTTGTAAAGAAGCTGATTCTGGCGGGACTATTTCTAGCATATAGGAGTAATGGCACTCATCATTACCCTGTGGTTGTTTTTCAACATGAAAAATGTTAAGTGCTTGAGGAAATGGTACCCTAACTGGGAAATGTGGAACTTGTTCTTCCTGAGATGTGTTAGCACTATTATCCTTAGGGTCACCTATAATGTTGGAAGTATTCTGCATCCCTACCTTTTTACCGCTCCTATTGATTATGGCATTAACACCTCTTATACTGGATATCTCATGATCAGCATGTGCCATGTGTTGCCCTTGTGGATTTGGTTGAGTCTGAGATGAAAATTTTCCTTGTTCATGCACACTCAGGACATTAGTTAACTTAGAGATTTGACTCTTAATCTCCCTATTATCTTCAGCTACCTGAGCTATCAGTGACTCAAACCTTTGGTTGGTTTTGTTCTGGGCTTCCACAATCGCCTTATGGGCTTCCACAAATGCTTGCATTGTATCCTCTAAGGAATTCCTAGGAAAAATAGGTGTGTGATACTGGGGAGCACTATAAACTCTAGGTGGTGGTGTCTAGTAGGCTGATGAGACTTCTGTCTCCAACTAAGATTTGGATGATTTGGCAAACTATGATTATATGTGTCTGAATATGGTATGTAAGGCTTTTTGTATGTCCTTAAGGTGTGGTATTTTTCCTCATAAGTTCCCCTTATCTCACCATATGCATGATACTCTTGGGCTAGGTGATGTACTGTATGTATAGTCTTGATATCTCTAGCTTTTAAGGCTCATATCTGTCTAGTTAATAGCTCGACTTGTGCTCTAAGACTATCTTCCTCCCTAAAGTGGTGTATGCTTCTACTAGAAGAAGTGGTGTGTGTCCTATCAGTGTTATTTATGGCATTAGGTCTAGTCCACGTATGAGATTTCTCAGCTAGGTCATCTAAATACTCAAATGCCTCATCAAGGTCTTTCCTTATAAACTCACCATTGCACATTGTCTCCATGAATTGGCGCTCTCTAGGTGTTAGACCATCATAAAAATAACTTACTATGCGCCAACTCTCATACCCATGGTGATGACAACTAGCTAACATCTCCTTATACCTCTCCCACGTTTGATAAATGGTTTCACTGTCCTTTTGGGAGAATGTGAAGATTTGTCTTTTCAAGGCATTAGTCTTATGGTGTGGGAAATATTTGTTGAAAAATACATGTGTCATCTCGCCCCATGATCCTATTGACCTAGGTCTTAAAGAATACAACCAGCTCTTAGCTCTATCCTTAAGGGCAAATGGGAAGAACTTAAGTCTAATGTGTTTAGTGGTTCCAAACAGGTCATGGAAGGTAGCTACAACTTCTTCAAACTCCCTAATGTGCACATAAGGATTTTCGCTTTTTAAACCGTGAAAAGTTGGAAGATATTGTATCATTTCAGGCCTAAAGTCTATATGTGGTGTATTAAAGGGAAACATTATGCACATGTGGTGTAGCTGTGTGAGTGGGGTGAATGTACTCTTCAAGAGTCCTCCTAGGTGGTCTCTCGTGTTCACTCATATTATGTGCGCTAGACGCGGATGGTGTGGAAAAAGGATTTTCAAATTTATGGTCAGGGTATGAGTCTTCTTCTTCAGCCCTAACAAATCTACCAAATCTATCCCTACGTCTAGACATGCAATTTAAACTCAAGTAAAACAAGAAACAAAAATAAAATTATTAAATTATTAAACTAAATAAATAAAAAGAAAAAAGAAAAAACTAAAAATAAAAATAACAATCTAAACTAAAACTAAAATTGAAATAAAATAAATAAACAAATAAATAAATAAAAAAATTAACAAAAACTAAAATAAAATTAAAAAAAAATAAATATGGAACGAAGTTACCACTTCGTTGTTGACTAAGCAAACCTGCTCATTTTTCTTGTAAACCGTCTCCCCAACAACGACACCAAATTTTGATTACGCCTAAAATATTACTTGCGGTTATCGCAGTATAGTTGGGGTGTCGATTCCTCAGAGAGATGGTTATAGGAACTAATTTACTCAAACAAAACGTAAGCAATAACTTAATGAAAATAAAACGAATGAATTTATACTTTAAGATAAAAACTATGGAAAATAAATAAAAGATATCAGTAGAGAGATATGGCAAAGCATCGGGAATCCTTCTTGTATCAAACTCTTATATTTAGTTATTGATTCATTTTATTACACAACTGAAAGTTTCACATCCCAAACCAACAGTCGGAAGATATTCAATTCTACACATATTAAATTCTAAGGTAATTAATGATTATTTTCTCTATATTAACAGCACACACAAAGTCATCGTTAAGAGTTATCTAACGTCGACGATATACCCTCAGTAAATACTGTAGTAAAAGACTAACACATAAAATGACTTTTACCAGTCACAATTAAGTTTGCAAATCACACATAGAAGAAGCATGACTGGATCTATATGGTATTTGACAAAACACAATCTCTGGGCTAAATAATCGTAAAATAATAAAGAACAATGAATATCAATTATATTAAATGATTTAAGTTCATCCAAGAATCAACAACATAAATAATAGAAATCAAAAACAAGAGTCCATCCCTAGCATTGCCTCGGAGATTTGTTATCATAAAATAAATAAAGATAGCCTGGGATTGGAGAGACATTGCAATTATTTCCTCCATGCTCGGCTACTGCTCTCTGCATTCTCCTTCTATGCTCGCTCGGTCTATGCTTCTGCATTCTGGTTTTTTTACGCGTGAGGCCTGGTCTCTTTCACGCCTAGAGGAGCTCTCCTTTTTTGCCACTTTTTTGTTGCTTTTTATATCCATGCAAAGTTGAAACCCTAATGTAAGCTGGGCCCATGTAACTTGCTACTTTTAATTCTCTTTCAATTTGTCTTCTTCTTGTTTTGGTGGTCAAAGTATGTGGTTGGAGAGTCTTGTTTCATTTATGTTCATGTGCAAATTACTTTGTAGCACAAGGGCCCACACAACTTCTTGACTTTGGTCAAAGCTTGTTGCTGATTTGTTTCTCTCTCACTCCATTTCTTCTTCTAATACTGTGGACTTCTCTTTTTAATTCCTACAATAATAAATAAAGAAATTACTAAATTAACTTAAATAATAAATACTTTCTAATTTAATTTAATAATAAAAATTATATAATAAAATATAAAATATAGAACTAAATACTTAACAATAAACCCGAATAAGTGATGTTTCAAAGTACATTTTCATGCACTTATCACTCCCCGATCAGAAGAATGAGCTCGGATATTACGGATCAGGTCGGACGCATATGGATTAGTTTGGCACAAGAGTTTATTGTCCTCATGAAGTCCGACGTGTAACCAGGGCAGTTTGGGCATTTCCCCTGACACCTGCCACCGCATGAAAGAATCTTTACAGGCTGTCTTCTTAAAGGTTGAGTGTGGAGCATTCCCAAGAAGGGATGTTTAAAGGAAAGTCATATGGCAGGCTTACTTTTGGCGGGGTAGTTTACGCAGAGAGCCAATCAAACAACAGGAAATCCATGTGGCTGACGTCATAAAGATATAAGAACAATATTACTTTTTCTTAGTATATAAGGGGAGGGAAAACACACTTGTAAGGGTTAGAAAAATTCATTGGGGGCGCACTACTTGTTAGAAGACACTAAGTAAAACCAGCTCGGTATTACACGACCACCCTTGAGAAGAGGTCGGCCGAGCACGATTCCATTATAAAATCAGTACTTTACTTTGTTCCCGTAGACGTAGGTTGGATTTATTCCACCGAACCACGTAAATCATTTGTTGATTCTGTGTTTATTCTCATATTCGGCTAAATTTGTCTTTGGCCCCCATAAACCAAACAAATTCACAGTTGGAGAAGGATTATTCTATGAACGGTATTCCAAACTTGCCCCTGGAATGAAAATCACATGTCAACAGTTGGCGCCATCTGTGGGGACAGAACAAAAGGCAGTTGACGTAGTAAGACAATGGCATGAGACGGGAACCACGGATCGTCGGAGGGTTCAACGACGGAATGGGTTGAGAAAATGGAAGAAAATATAAGAAATGAGAGGGAGCAAACCAAACCTTCATGAAGGCCATGATGGAAAAGCTGGAAAGGTTCGAAAAGATGAACGATGAAAAGTTGGAGGCTGGTCCAAGCCAGGGGAGAGAAGAGATAGCGAAATGAAAGAGGGTTGTAGACCTAGGCGGAGATGATGAGCTCGGGAGGAGGGATCTCCAGAGGGTGAGATTTGTAGTGATAATTGGATCCTTGCCCAGAAAGAGTGTGGGAAGAAGAAAAGGAAAGACAAACTCCAGAGCCCTCCAATAATAGCCCACGTTTTAAGAAGGACGGGCATGAAAGACATGCTGGGGGAGATCGAGAGGTGTCCAGCCACGGCGGACGTCGTGCTCGGAATAGTAGGCGTGAAGAAGCTCGTGTGAGGTAGCATGATAATACTGACGACTAGATGAAGGACTGGTTCATGAAAGAAATGAGAAAGTATGAAGAAAACATGAAGGCAGAAAAATGAGATGGTCAGGACGGAGAAGCGACATCCCTCTTCACGGAAGGGATATTGTCAGTAGAGTTCCTTAGACGGTTCACCATGTCATCTATGGACTCCTACAAAGGTCATACAGACCTCAAATCCCACGTCGAAAGTTTTATTTTGCTAATTGAGGTTCAATGGATGGTGGGAGAGGCCATCTGCAAGGTGTTCCCTTTGACCTGGAACATCCCGTAATTTTGTGGTTCAAGAGTTTGACTCCATGGAACTTCAGTAGTTTCTCTTAGCTGAGAAAATCTTTTGTTTGATATTTCAAAGGAGCGTGTGTGCTGAGGAAGACAGTGGGAGCATTAAGACTGATGAAGCAAGGGGATGATGAACCCCTGAAGAATTTCATTGAAATGTACCATAATTTGGTACTCGAGGTCGGGGCGTACGAGTCATCTGAGGCGCTGGAAAGTCTCAAGGGAGCTTTGAAGGTCGGGAGGTTGTGGACTAACCTGAGGATCCCGAACGTGCCAGATTATGCTACTGCTCTGGAGTTTGCCATGAAGTTTATTTTGATGGAGGGAGAATATAAGGTTTCCAGAGGAGAGGGAGTTCAGAAATGAAATGAGGTGAGGTCGGAAATACCACGGAGGTCGGACAGGGAGTTAAGGAAACCACCCTGAGACAGAAGGAGTTCAGGCCGATGCCTCAGAGTAATGCACTACAGGAGAGAATGACTAAGGTACAAGTAAATCATGTGGTCGGAGGGGCGGTGTATACCATTTTGAGTAAACCGTTGGCTCAGATTGTCAGAGAAATCCAGGATAAGGGCCTCTTGGTAGAGCCGAACCTAAGGAAATATCCAACAGAGAAGAAGGATGAGAGGTCCTACTGTGTGCATCACAACCTAAGAGGGCACACGGCGGAAGGTTGTAGGGACCTGCGGGAATAAGTGGAAAACCTAGCGTAAAATGGTTATTTGAATGATTATATCAACCAATAGGCCATGGCGGCCCGGCAGCGACGGAAGCCCAGGCAGATGTATACTATCGCTGGTGGAAGAACATCGGCCAAAGACTCAAACCGGTCCAGGAAGAGTTACAGTAGGTTCCAGGGATCGGAAGTGTTGACAACAGAGCAGGCAACGAGGGTTCAAAAGGGTCGACCAGTCCCTATTATATTCACAGAAGATGACACCCGGGGAGTGAGCTTCCCCCACAACGATGCATTAATAATCAAGGCCGTGATAGGTGAAGCTGAGGTGGATAGGATTCTGGTCGACCCGGAGAGCGTGGTGGACATAATCTCCAAGGAAACCTTGGATGGTTTGGGGGTGAAGTATGCCACTGTGACCCAGGACGGAACACCCTTATACGGATTTGGAGGTGAAATAGTCTTCCCATTGGGTCGGATACAGCTGGCCATGACGATTGGGACCACTCCCCAGTCCCCACACCCGGACGATCATAATGGACTTCACAGTAATAGATTGTATGAGCAGTTACCAGGTTATTGTGGGCCGACCTTTCATGATGAAAACGAATGCGGCCATGTCATGCTATTACCTGAAGTTGAAATTTCCCACCTTGGACGAGATTGGGATAGTTTTTGGAAATAAGAAAGCGGCTAGGAGCTGTTTGTCTACCGTCTCAAAATAGACTCTTTGTATTGAGGAGGCCAATAGGAAGAGGAAAGAAAGAGAAGAAGAGGAAGTGGAAGTGGAAGTCGAGTCTCCAGACCCATGACCTGAGGATCCCGCCCAGCTGAGGGCAGGGGAGGATTTGGAGTCAGTAAAACTCTTTGGTCCCGGAAAAACCATAAAGGTGGGTGCAGGGTTGGAGAATGACTTGAAGCAAAGTTTGCTAAAATTTTTGGAGGGTACGCATATATTTTTGCTTAGAGGCACGGTGATATGCCCGGGATCGATCCAAAGTTCATCAGCCATTGTTTAGCAGTGGACCAGGGTCATAAGCCAGTCAAGCAGAATATGAGGATCTTTAATCAGGAGCGTCTTCCATCGAGGCAAGCATCCTCAAAAAGTATGATTGGATAGGCAGTCGCAGACCACATTCGAAGAATGATTGGAGGATGGCCACGTATCCGGACTCGGGCCGGCTTGCGAACTCGCAAAGATCCGGGACCTCTAGCGTTATATCTATGAGGACCTCGTAATGATGGCGGAGTACGCTCAACGCATCTTCCGTGATGGTTGAAGGGCGGTTCATGTCCAGGGAGAACCAGTCTAGTTCGCCCGGCTCAGGATTTGGCCGGGGAATTCGGTGGCGATAGGTGTCGTTTTCTTCCTGAGATGGAGTTGGTGTGGTATCTAATTCTTCTAAGTTGGTCGCCCCCGAGCTGGAGAGAACCTCTTCCACGGAAGGAGGCCGGAGGATTGGGGGCCGAACTGAGGAGATTCAGCGTCTGACATTCCTAATATGGCAGGGTCCGAGGAGGGCAATTAGTGATCAGTATGAGGGCATCATGTACTCAAAGGCTATTCTAGCGACCGAGGACCTATACCTAAAGTCTCTAAACATCCTAGCAATGGCCAAAAAACAATAAGTCTTTTCCTAAGCATCAAACCAAACACACACTTAACAATAAACCCAAAAAACCCGAAAATCAAACATCATAACCCACAACCTATTATTCGGCCTACAGCATATACATCCTACACCATCCAACCGACCCGCGAACCAAACCACACACACTTCCACAACACATTCGCAACAAAGAGTAGAGATATGAACACAAAAACATGATAAAAGGCGTGAATAACAGGCAAGAACACATACACGAACATTCACAGGCAGCAGATAAGCATGAAAAGTCTCAGAAATTAGATAAAAGGAGGTCGAGCAAAAGACTTACTTGATTTGAGAAGTTGAATAGAGAGCTAGTCTGGTCGGTCTTGAAGTCTATTGATCGCAGAAAGCGGGGAAGAAATTTTTTGCACTTCAGAAGAGCTGGGGTTCGTAAAAAAAGGGGAAAGATGTGTTGTTTTGCCTTTTTTATAGGCAGCTCGGGGCATTCATGACCGTTAAATCAAAGAGAGAGGGCTCGGATGCGCTTCACGTGTGACTATTAAATATCATCTGCTCAAATTCTAATGAACGGCTGAGATTAGAAACCTTTCGGCTGGCTCTGAACGGTCGATTGTTTTGGTTTTGGCGGGAGAACCGTGGATGATTGACAAGTGTCACGGCCAAATTAAACCCTAAATGTGATTTGATGGGTATTTATGATGGTAATGATGGGCTACGATTTTCAAGGGACGGCTACCAGAAGGGTAAAAGGGGTATTTTCTTCAAGCCACGGGTGTCGTTTGGACTGGTATCAAAAACCTCTGTGCCCGAACAAATGAAGATGACGAGGACGTCCAGATTAATAACCGAGGCAGTTTTTGGGGCCCCTAAAGATGAACGACGTCTTGTTGATCAACATTCCCCTAACTTTATAGTTACCGGCACCAACTCTTATACTCGTTGAAACCGAGAACTATGGGAAAGATGTTGATGGTGATTTTTGTGACGAAGTACATTGAACAACTCGACAATGGCAGAAAGGGAATTTCTCCTTTTGGGAGGATGAATAGTCTATGGATATTGACAATTCATTGACCAGACATAGTATTCATATCTGGTCTCCAGGATTTGACAAACCCAAGGAGATGATATAATGCAGATATCAGAGACCGTTGACATCAGAACCGACCCCGACCACTATAGCCCGGTAGCTCGGGTCAGTCTTATCCTTTCTCCCCGATCAGAAGAATGACCTCGGATATTAGGGATCAAGTCGGACTCATTTGGATTTGTTCGGAACAAGAGTTTGTTGTCTTCATGAAGTCCGACGTGTAACCAGGGCAGTTTGGGCATTTCCCCCTGACACCTGCCACCGTGTGAAAGAATCTTTACAGGCTGTCTTCTTAAAGGTTGAGTATGGAGCATTCCCAAGAAGGGATGGTTTAAAGGAAAGTTAGATGGCAGGCTTACTTTCGGCAGGGCAGTTGGGGCAGAGAGCCCATCAAACAACAGGAAATTCACGTGGCTGACGTCATAAAGATATGAGAACAGTATTACTTTTTCTTAGTATATAAGGGGAGGGAAAACACACTTGTAAGGGTTAGAAAAAATTCATTGGGGCGCACTACTTGTAAGAAGACACTAAGCAAAACCAGCTCGGTATTACACGACCACCCTTGAGAAGAGGTCGACCGAGCAAGATTCCATTATAAAATCTGTACTTACATTGTTCCCGTGGACGTAGGTTGGATCCATTCCACTGAATCACGTAATTTGTTGATTCTGTATTTGTTCTCATCTTCTGCTAAATTTGTCTTTAGCCCCTATAAACCAAACAAATTCACAGTTGGAGGAGGCTTATTCTAGGAGCGGTATTCCAAACTTGCTCCTGGAACGAAAATCACCCGTCAACAAAATTAATAGAGATTAATTTTACTAGTATATTTGTTTACATCAACAACGACATAACCACGATCCTTAAAGTGATTTTGGAAGAAAATTTTAAATTTCAGTCACATGAATGCTTCCACGCTAACCCTAAAACCTAGTGCCTGGGCTTCTTCGTGAGGAGGAAAGCACCTATCTTGGATGTTGAAACCTTTCTCTTCTCACTCTTGGGTTTCAATTCTCTTCCCTGCTGCTTTGATTATCTGTTGGATCTGAATTAAATAACCTGTTATTGTTAACCTTCTCAGATCAATATATTAGTAGTCGACAGTAATAGGGGCATGGTTGCGATATCTTGATCACAGTGGTTTCAAATTGGGAAACCTCTCATTCAGTCACCAAATGGTGTTCCCTGGTCTGCATTTGCATTACATG
>SKCR01020825.1:0-41609 GCA_019454045.1 Zanthoxylum bungeanum
ATGCTTAGAACATGTTTATTGAGATTGTGTGTGGTCAATTTCATGAAATTGGATTGGATTCATTTTTCCCCAAATTGGAGGCTTGGCCGAAAATTGGAAGAACCTAATGTCTTGGTGATTTTGTTTTGTTTGATCATTGGATGACTTAAAACAATTGGTTAATGTTGTTTTGAAGTTCAATTGGATTGAATTTTGATTTGGAACATTTTTCCCTTTTAAAGTGGCTTGGCCGATTTTAATGAACATGAAATTCTTTGTGATTTTGTTGTTTTAATTCATTGGATGAATTGTATTGATTTGGGAAATTAAGATTGTGGACTCAATTGGATTGAAACCGAATCGAATTGAAAAAACCCCTAATTACCGAGACTTGAAAGCATGTTAATTGGGTTTGATTTTAATTGAATTGTGTTGGACACTTTTTGGTTGTCAAAGTGCATGATTAATTAGGCTAATTGATGTTTTAGAAATGTTAATTGGGTAATTGATTGTGTATTACACTTAGGTTAATTAATTGTGAAATTTGGAATTTTATAAGTTAATTAATTTAGGCTTGATTTTGGAAATTGGGCTTGTTGGGTTGTAATTGGGCTTTTGGGCTTTGTTGTAACAAAGTTGGGTTTAGGTAAAATTGGTTGGATCCAATTAGGCCCAAAACCGAATCAAAAGGTCCAATTATGATTTAATGGACCTTAATTATTTAATTCGGCCTAATGGGCCAAAATTAATTTAAAGGCTTATGGGGTAACTCCCGGATTGGATTTTGGTTGTTCGGTTTGACCCGAGTTGACCAAAAGTCCACGCCTATAGAAATTAATTAAATGTGATAGGGAAACCCATTCATGAGCTTGGAATCCTTTTTCAAAGCTTGGAGCTTGAAGAACATCTCAAGGAGGACAAAGAGGAGCTTGGCTGAGAGTCTCATGGAGAAATTTTTGTGTTCATTGCATCCAAAAGCCGATCAAAGTGAGTATTTCCATAACTTTACTTTGATGTATTCACACGTTTATATGCTTAATAGATCTTGGGATGACATAGAAAACTCAACAATGGTATCAGAGCCTTGATTGAGCATGAAATTGGAATTAGGGTAAAATTTGGGTAAAATTGATTTGAGCATGATTTGAAAAAATTGATTGATTGAGTATGCATGATCAATTTGATGAAAATTGAATTGGATTATTTTTTCCCTAAAAATTTGGCTTGCCCGAAAGTTTGAGATGCCCTAATGTCATGGTAATTTTATTTTTGATCATTGGATTAGATGAAAGACATAGGATAAATTGATTTAGGATTTAATTGGATTAAAAATCGAAATCGGATTTAAAAACCCCAAATTACCGTGACATGTATAGCATGTAATGAGATGATTTTTGATTAAATAATGTTGGACATGTGTTGATGATGAATAGCATGATTAATTATGTAAATTGATATTTTGGAAATGTTAATTTGACTAATTAATTATGGCTAAAGCACTTTAGTTAATTAAATTATGAAATTTGGAATTTTAGAATTTAATTAGTTGGGCTAAATTTGGAATTGGGCTAATAAAGTTGTATTTGGGCTTAATGGGCTTGGTTGGGCCACGTTTGGTTTAGGTTAATTGGTTGGATCCAATTGGGCCTAAAACCATTTCCATAAAGTCCAAATATGATTAAATGGGCCTTTAATATTTTAATTGGGCCTAATGGGCCTAAATTGATTTTTGGCAAAGGGTGATTCATTATTGGGCTTTGGTTGCCAAAGTCCATGCCTTATAAATTAATTGAAAGCCTATTGGACTTTAATTAAATTGGCATTGGATGGCAATTGGGCTTTAAGACCCGTAAAGATTAGATTTAGAATCTAAGTCGCAAAGGCTCATTAATAAAGTGTAATTATTTAATTTGGAATTAAATAAAGAATTAGTATTGAATACAAATTAAATTGGATTTAATATTGTAGTTTGATATAATTCAAGAATTCGTACTTTGAGTACTTATTCTTAAAACGAGTTGGTATAGCGTAAATCAAATCGTTCTTTGAACATTGGATGGTCATTAATTCCAGATTAATTAATTGGATTAGATTGATTGATAACATGCTTTGTGTGAATACATGGATGTGATGTATGAATAATGTATATCGGATGGATATTAGATGGGTGAGGGCAATTTTGGAAATTGTTGTAATAAATTTAGAATTTATTAAATTGGACCTGTGTGTCCAGCCTATTACCTATTGATTCTTTTTATTTCTCTTTTCACCTATTCCCCTCAATGTAAATAAGGTTTCTTTAGAAGTGTTATGTAATTGGGTAGAAGTAAGATTAGTGCTAGTGGGAGAGAGGAAAGGGACAGATTTGTTCTAGGAACTAGTTGTTTTAAATATCCATCCGCATATCATTATTAATTTATTTATCGCGCCTTATTATGCTTTTAGAATGCATGCTTAAGGGTGTATGATGAGACCTAATCAAAGATAATTAATTGGTTGCCAATTACGCGAAAAATCCTCAATAAATATTAAGTGTTTTCCTTCCATTGAATGATTCATTCTCAAGATCCAAGATTGGCACTGGTTTGTTGGCCAATGTCAAGACCTTTGTCCATCACGGATGTGTTTGAATCATGAAGGCTTTGTTCCATATCGCATGTCTTGTCCAATTTGTGATTTGTTGGCCAAAGTCAAGATCACTTCTTGTCCATCGACATCGATTACGAAGCTTTCCAAGGTCAATGGGTCCCACTTAACTGGAATCATTAAGTTTGTTGTGCCAAAGCCAAGGCTTAGTTATTCAGAGGAAAAAGGTTAGGAATATATTGGATATATTGGCATATATTAGATATATGTTTCAGACTTGGATGTCCACCTACTGGATCTAGGAATTGGATGAGATCCAATTGATCTTAGAGATCTACCTAGTTAAATATCATGCAGTTTGTTGGCCAAAGTCAAGGTTGCGTGTTATTTAACGGGATCCTAGCCCACTAGGAAACAAGGTTTCCCGAGTACTCAACAGAGGGTTAGAGGCTCGCCGAAAAATAGTGGGAGGCAAGTATTAAATTTGCAATTTCATTTAGATACTTGCCAATACGCGCTCATTTCAATTTTTCGTCATTACTAAAATATATATTAGTTGGACTAATATTTAATCGTTGTTTCAAATTAAATAGTTTGACTGTATTCAAACTACTTCAAATAATAGTTGATTATATAATTGGATTATAAGTAATCAATATAGTTGAATTTAACCAAACAAATTATAGTTGATTATATTGTTAGACTATAGTAATCATTATAATCAATAGTACCCGAAATCGTTGATTGGATAGTTGGACTATAGCAATCAAGATAACTAAAAGATTAGTGTTTAAAACATAATCCTGGGAAAAAAGTTTTTAAATGGCTTTAATTTTCAAATTGTGAATAAAACCTCAGGATAGTCTTGGGAATTGAGAAGTTATTATATTTGATAGAATTACATCTCGGGCCTAAGCCCGGAGTTGAGCAAATAGTATACCATGATATTTGGAAGATTCATGTGATGATAACTTTAGTGCTCAATCCTTTATACTTGATGCAATGACACTTTAATTCCGTCTTCAGACTAAAGGATTAGATCCTTATAACACGATGTTGAAATTAAAGATCTTCATAGTCTATTCTTAGATCTTAGAAGTACAAATTGCAAAAGAAGCTCTTTTGCTCATGTATATCAGAGGGTACATCTGTCGAGTACTAGGTGTCGCAGATAATTGCTGACATCGATCAGCTAGGTTAGCTGGGCATTACCTACGTGGCCAAGACTACCAAAGATTTGATCTTATAGTCTCTACCCGATAGCTGGGGCAGGTTCATTATGAACCAAGAGAGAACACTTGGAGAGTTGATGGCTATCCCAAGATGTCAGCCTAAACTGTAGCAAATGGGGTCACTGAGGTACGACTGCCGTATGGTCAAGGTAGACATGAAGGAAGTAAAAGCGGGGCAAGGCTCCGGCTTCAAGTATGTTTGTCATAAACATTGTTTTTGGAAAAATGATTACAAGTATAATCCAAAAGGTGTTTTATGTACAATTGTACAAGGGGCATCCCCAGAAAAGTGCGAAAAGCACTACAATGAACCAAAGTTCAACAAAGCCGAATACATGGAAAACGATACAAAATCTGTAAGAAACAGATAATTCCAAAGCCCATAATGCCAAACAAACAGCAAAAACCCATCAAAACAACCACACAAGTTGGCGGAACAAATAATCCAGCCCATCATGCGAAGTAAATGCCAAATCAAGGCATATCCAGCCCACAAATCACTCAGCCCAATCGCAGGCTGTCAGACCCTTAGCTCATCTCACAAGAATAGGCCCACGTGGTCAAAGCCAAGAAGAGATGTGCAACATCCCATGCGCCAGCAACATTCGGCCTAAGCCCATAAGGCCCATATAGAAAATTCAAAGCAAACACCACAGCCCAACTTCAAGATTCCACTCCAGGGAATGACAAACAAAAGGTCCAAGGTCCAATTAGTACGCCATTTTCACGGACAGCTGAGAAGACAACAAAAAACTCCCATCTATGACCGAATCCCACATCGCCCATCCTTTGGCCAAGACCATAACGCTGATCAAAGACAAGGCGCAGCCGAAGGAAAAAGAAACCCAATTTTGCAAGAGACCGAGACAAATCAATGTCCCACATCGGTTATTTGCAAAGGAAGCCAATAACTCCTTCAAATCAATCCAAGTCCCAGGCCTACTTAATAACATCTGGGAACTCAACAAATCCATTAAGAAGGTCAACCTGCAACGAATGGTCCCCAAAATCTCCTTTATAACCCCATCCGTTGAGATTGAACATTTATTAAACACTTTTCTATTACGCTCATACCATATATAATAGACCACAGCAGCCAACGCAATTCTGGCATCCACCCCAAAGGTATCCCCCTTCATTCTCAATTTAAAAGTTGCCCAACGTAGGAGACTCTGCCAAGTCAGAGAAGGCCATCGAATAATGGTTTTAGGTGATATAGTATGCCATATGGTGCAAAGTCACAATAAAAAAACAGATGATCATGACTTTCAATACCTGAGGAACATAAAGCGCATGTAGCGTCTTGCACAACACCAAACCGAAGAAGCCTATCCATAGTATGTAACCTATTCATGGAAGCCAACCAAAGAATAAATGAATGTCGAGGTATATGTCCCTTAAACCAAAGTAAATGATGGATGGAATTAAGACTTCTTTTGCATCTTAAAATTTCTAGGCACTGTCAATTGAAAACTGGCCCTTGGTGCTTCCCATCCACATAATTATGTCTGGACTCCCAGTATTAGGAAGAAAAGGAATGGAGTACCAAATCTTCAGCAAAGCTGGACAACTATCTGGGAATTGCCAATGCCCATTGCAAACTATAGCAGCCACTTTCGAATCCGGAGACAAGCTAGTACCTCTGAGATCTCGGAAACTGAAGATTTCAGAAAGAGGTCCCGTAGGTAGCCAGTAGTCCCTCCACAGAAAGGCTGACAGCCCATCTCCGATACGGTGCTGAAACATCCCTTTACACTAGCCCCTGCTACATAAAATCTTCCACCAAATCCAGGACGAGCTAGAGGTTGGGGTCAAGTACCAAAAGGAGCGACCCTTGAGGATATAGTCTTGAACCCACCTAACCCAAATAGAGTTATTATCAGTAAGCAATCTCCAAATATGTTTCATAATAGCTGCTTTGTTCCAATATGTGAGCCTCTTAATTCCTAGACCTCCTTCATATTTTGGAAAACAAATAGAGCTCCAAGTTACTTTAGCAGATGCCGCTGCAATATAACCTTTCCATAAAAAGGCCGACATAATACTCTCAATCTTTCGGACCACTGTTTGCGGGAGCAGGAACATACTACTCCAGTAAACCTGAAAAGAGAAAAGAACAGATTTAATTAAGTGAAGTCTGCATGCATATGTAAGAGCTGAGGAAGTCCAATGTTGAATTCGAGAGAGAATCCTTTCGATCAAACCCTGACAGTCTTGGTGCTTCAACTTTGTGGTAAAAAGAGGAACACCAAGGTATTTTATAGGTAACACCCATATCTGGAACCCAATAGCCTCCTGCAAACAGACGCTTCTATCTTCCGGCATTTTAGAAATAAAAATTCTACTCTTTGAATGATTAGGAATCAACCTTGAAGCTTGAGAAAAAATAGATAAAGCCTTCTTATAAATCCCCAATGAGAAATCATCACCTCTGCAAAACATCAATAAATCATCTGCAAAACATAGATGAGTAATTCTCCCATTGCCACATCGCCAATGGTACCCAAAGCCTTTACTTGTTAGCTTCACAAGAATACCATGAAGACCTTCCATAGCAAGAACAAAAAGGTATGGGGATAAGGGATCCCCTTGACGGACTCCTCTCGAAGCTTTAAAGAACCCAAACAATTCACCATTCAAGTTCCTTGAAAAATAATGAGAGGACAAACAAACTTTGATCCATTCAATCATCCGAGAAGGAATTCCAACAGCCCTAAGACCAGCCAAGATAAAGCCCCAATTCACTGTATCAAAGGCTTTCCGAATATCAACCTTTATAGCAGCTCTTGGAGGCCCATCCAAGTGATAATTACGCATGAGCTCCTAGGAAAGAAGAATATTAACAACAATTTGACGGCCAGGAACATAGGCCGATTGGGTAGGGCTAATGATGTCGTTCAACACTCTCTTCATCCTATTAACAATAACCTTCGAGATGCATTTGTAAAGGACATTACAACAAGAGATAGGCTTGTAATCACTGAGCGTCCTAGGACAGGCAGTTTTCGGAACTATAACTATGCGGGTGGCTCGCTTTTATAAATGTTGCTGGGAAATTATCGGGAGGGATCTTTTGGCAGCAGTCAAATTCTTTTTCGACATAAACATGTTCACTAATAGTTACAAAATTGGATTTTGATACTAGATGTGGTACATAAGATATGTACTGTTGTGCAGAATCTGCTGATGAGCAGAAGACTGACTTTAGTTGAGATCTATCTACGAGTCGGAAACGGGACGAGAGTCGCTGTTTTAACCGTAGAAACCTAAGTTTAGGAATTACCATTCGGGTGTGTACTTAAATTAGGAAACTGTTATAATGTAACTAGTTTGACTAGAAACATTATCTCTATATCAGAGTATAACTCGTTGCGGGTATACCTTTATATTCTATAACACTAAGTGTTTTATTTTATAAAGATGATATTGAGATAACACATTAGATGTGAATAACAGTATTTATATTTTGAATATAAATGAATCTCAAACGTATAACATGACAAACAAATAACTCAAACTGAATTAATCAGATGAGACTTATTTGTGGCATTGTTGTCTGGGACACATTAACAAGACTCGTATATCCACACTTTCGAAGAGTGGGTACTAGGACAAATTTGATTCTAATCAAATAAAGTCTACGAATCTAGTTTATTGGGCAAAGTGCCTAAAACACCTTTTACTTGGTAAAAGTGTAAGTGCCACCGATATGTTAGCCCTCGTTCATAGTCATATAAGTGGGCCCATATCTAGCTAGGCTAGAGGTGGATATGAACATTTCATAACCTTTACGGATGTAGCATCGCGTTATGGTTATGTGTTTCTTATGAAACATAAATCGGAAACTTTTGATAAATTCAAAGAGTTTCGACACGAAGTAGACAGTGAGATCGGCTAAAGTATTAAAACAGTCACGGTTAGACCGTGATGGAAAATACTTAAGCAATAAGTTTCTCGAATTACTTGAAAGAGTATAGTATTCTTTCAATGAGGACTCCTCCCGGAACACCTCAATTTGACGGTGTGTCCGAACGGAGAAACCAAACCTTGTTGGACATAGTAAGGATAATCATGAGTCACTCTGAGCTACCATTTTCCTTCTAGGGATACACATTAAACAGTGCAATACTTATTTTGAATAAGGTTCCATAAAAAATATGTTAGAAAAATTTCATATTAGATATTAACAGGAAAGAAACCGGGTTTTCTCATTCATGAAGATTTGGGTTTGCTGGGCATATGTTTGAATGATACCAAACTAGAAACCAAATTGGATAAGTTCCTAATTTGTAGGTTATCCTAGGGTAACCAAAGTATAGTACTTATACAACTCACAAGAGAACAATGTAATTGTTGCTCGCCATGCGGTTTTCCTAAGAGGAATACCTATATGCAGTGGTAAGTGGGAGGAAAGTAAAACTCGATGAAAATCGGAGTAATACTGTTCTATGCACCGATTCCTTATTGGAACACAAAAAGTTCATCAGGGATGAAATTGTACCACAATCTTCGAATACACAAGAACCGCGTAAGTCGGAGAGAGTCAGAAAACAACCTGCGAGGTATGGGTTTCTGATCTCACCTCGTAAAGATGTCAATCTTATTGAGGAACACCAATCGGCTATGTATGAGGAAGTGATACAAGGTATCGACTCCCTATTATGGCAATGTGCCATGATGTATGAAATGGATTCCATGTATACCAACTAATTCTGGATACTAGTTGATGTACCGGAAGGCATTGTGCCTATAGGTACTATATGAGTCTTCAAGGAAGACATACATGGATGGCAATATACCAACGTACTAAGCTAGGCTCATAGCGAAAATGTATCGTTATCAACATTGTGTCAATTACGACGAAAACTTTTATTCGTTGCCATGATTAAATCCATTTAGGTAATGCTTGCTAATACTGCATGTTTCATTTATGAAATATGGCATATGGACGTCAAAATCGCTTTCCTTAAACAGAAACCTTTTGGAGGATGTTTATAGCATCCTGACAGTTTTGTCGCACCAAAATGAGCAAACAAGGTTTGTAAGTTAATTCGATCCATTTATGGATTGAAGCAAGCATTGCGTTCTTGGAACTATCGTTTTGATGTAATCATAATGGTATATGATTTAATTCAAAACGAAAATGATTCTTGTGTATATAAGGAGGTTAGTAGGAGCGCACTGGCAATGATTGTCCTATATAATGATGATATATCATTTCTTGGAAATGATATTCCCATAATACAATTGGTGAAAGCTTGGCTTTCATGAAAAATCTCCGTAGAATACTTGGGAAAACAACCTCTATTCTAGGATTAAGGATCTACTGGGATAGATCTAAAAGTTGTTGTCATTCTCCGAGAACTCATACATTGAAATAAATGTACGCGACCTGGTGTCTCATATGCTTTGAGCATATAGAGTCACAATCAGGCCAATCCAAGTGATAGTCACTGGATTGATGTTAAGAACATCCTTAAGTATCTTAGAAGAACAAATGATGCTTTCTTATGCTATGGAGATGGAGAACTTAAAGTGACTAGGTTCATTGTTGCAAGTTTCCAAACCGTCAATAACAACTATAAGTCATAATAAAGGTACTATATAGTTTGAACAACGGAATAGTGAGCTGGAAATCTTCCAAGCAAGATACTGTTACCGAATAAACAACAAAAGCGGAATATTGATGCAGCTGAGGCAGAGAATCACTTTGGATCTTAATAATCCTAATTGAATTAGCAGTAGTTCTGTTAGTAGCTGAGCTAGGCTACAGAACAGGCTAAAGAATTAATTGTCTCATCAACGATCCAAGTATATACTTCAACTATTCATCTGATTCGTTCGGATCATACATCGTGGCGATGTGATGATCGAATAAATCGCATCAGGTGATAACTTTGCAAATCCACTGATGAAAGCAGTTTCTCAACAGAAGGTTGAGCGACCAGTACATAGTTCAAGTGTAGGACACTTGAGTGATTGGCTATAGGCCAAGTGGGAGATTGTTGGACAATTATGACCCATAACATCACTATTTATACAGAACATGGTGTTGTTGTACAAATTAACTATGTGACAAAGGAAATTGCTCTTTTATCATTTGTAATTGGATTACCGGGATATATAAATGATAAAAGTCCATCTAATTAGTTCCGGATTAATAAGATATGAGACAGTATTAATCCACTAAGGTTAAATCATTAAAATATCCCTAGTCGTAGTATTATCGAGATTGGACATCGATAATGCGGAATAGACTAGTATTGCACTTGTGCGTGTTATGGGAGCATAACGGCATAGTTCTCATATATTTAGGTATTGGATACTCATGCAAGTGTAATAGGAGGTTGTGTTTACCAATGGTACGGAAACAGCTTTGCTCTGGATAGACCTCTCGGAATTCCATTGGTAGTATGACTATGTGTCTATGGAAGTCCGAATTGTTGGACAATTATGACCCATAGCGTCACTATTTGTACAGATCATGGTGTTGTTGTACAAATTAACTATGTGACAAAGGAGATTGCACTCTTATCATTTATGATTAGATCACCTAGATGTATAAATGATAGGAGGTCCCTATGATTTGTTCCTGGACGGAGAATGATATGAGACAGTATCAGTCCACGAAGGATAAATCATTAAATATCCCTAGTCAGAGCATTGTCGAGATTGGACATCGATAAATGCGTAAAAGGGTAGTTCCTAAACTTAGGATTCTACGGTTAAAACAACGACTTTCATCCCGTTTCTGACTTGTAGGTCGATCTCATCTGAAGTCATTCTCCTGCTAATCAGTAGATTCTGTACATCAGTACATATCTATGTACCACATCTAGTATCAAAATCCAATTTTGAAACTAATAGTGAACATGTTTATGACAAACATACTTGAAGTCGGAGCCTTGCCCCTCTTCACTTCCTTCATGTCTGCCTTGTCCATACGGCAGTCATGCTTCCATTGACCCCGTTTGCCACAGTTTAGGCAGACATCTTGGGATATGTCATTTGTCTTCCTAGAAGAATGTGATGATTTTGCATTTGCCCCTTTTAGAAGTTCTGGCTCTGCCTCCTAGAGCATAGCCATCGACTCTCCAAGAGTTTACTCTTGGTTCACAATGAACCTGCCCTAGCTTTCGGGTAGAGACTATAAGAGCAAATCTTTGTTAGTCTCGGCCACATATGTAATGCCCATCTAACCTAGCTGATCGATGTCAGTAATCATCTACGACACCTAGTGCTCGACAGATGTACCCTCTGACATACACGAGCGAAAGTGCTTCCTTTTGCAATTTGTACTTCTAAGATCTAAGAATAGATCTATGAAGATCTTTAATTTCAACATCATGTTATAAGGATCTAATCCTTAATTCTGACGACGGAATTAAAGAGTTATTGCGGTAACTATAACGGATTGAGCACTAAAGTTATCATCACATGAATCTTCCAAAGATCATGTTCTACTATTTCTCAACTCCGGGCTTAGGCCCAAGAGGTTGTTCTATCAAATAGAATAACTTCTCAGTTCCTAGGACTATCCTGAGGTTTTATTCCCAATTTGAAAATTAAAGCCGTTTAAAGACATTTTTACCCAGGTTTACGTTTTAAACGCTAATCTTTCATTTATCTTGATTGCTATAGTCCAACTATCCAATCAACGATTTCAGGTACTTTTGATTATAATGATTACTATAGTCTAACTATATAATCATCTATAATTTGTTTGGTTAAATTCAAATATATTGATTACTATAATCCAATTATATAATCAACTATAATTTGAAGTAGTTTGAATACAGTCTAACTGTTTAATTTAAAACAACGATTAAATATTAGTCCAACTAATATATATTTAAATTAATGACGAAAAATTGAAATGAGCGCGTATTGGCAAGTATCTAAACGAAATTGCAAATTTAATACTTGCCTCCCCCTATTTTTCGGTGAGCCTCTAACCCTATGTTGAGTACTCGGGAAACCTTGTTTCCTAGTGGGCTAGGATCCCGTTAAATAACACACAATCTTGACTTTGGCCAACAAATTGTATGAAACTTAACTAGGTAGATCTCTAAGATCTATTGGATCTCATCCAATTCCTAGATCCAGTAGGTGGACATCCAATTCCGAAACATATATCCAATATATTCCCAAACGTAAACCATCATCTTTACCCGCAGAAGATGCTGACCAAGATACATTTGATGCTTGGAAGAAACACGTCGATGATGATGAGCAAGTAGTTTGCATAATGCTTGGCTCTATGTCGGACGAACTTCAGAAAGCTCAGGAAGATATGGATGCTCAAACAATCATCTTTCACTTGAATATGTTGTATGCAACTTCTGTTCATACCGTGAGAATCCAAGTGTCATGTGCCTTATTCCAAACAAGGTATAAGGAAGGATCTGTTAGTGGACATGTGCTTAAGATGATTGGCCACATTGAAAAATTGGTCAACCTCGGGTTCATCATGGATCATGAGATAGGTCACGATCTGATTCTTCAGTCATTACTAAAAGAATTCTCTAACTTTATTATGCAGTTTCATCTGTCTGATAAAGAAGCTATTTTAGCATAATTGCACAATCTGATAAAACAAGCAGACAAAGACTTGAAATCGGAGCTTAAAACCTCAATCATGCTTACGGGTACGGACCTGAAGCCACGAGGCCCAAAGAAAAATAAGGGCAAGGCCAAGGCTCCAGATCACCTAAAGCCCAATGGTAAGGTGGAGAAGAAAAAGGGAAATCGGAAATGTTTCTTTTGTGGAAAGAATTGTCATTGGAAGAAAGACTGCCTATCCTTGAAAGCCAAGGAAGCTAGGGAAGCCTAAGAGGCCAAGAAGCCCAATGCTTCAGGTATGTTGTATATGATTGAACTATATTCTCAAAACTCTGAACCTTCTACTTGGGTTCTTGACACCGGTTGTGGGACTCACTTGTGTAACAATGTGCAAGGCCTGAGAAACAGTAGGAGACTCCGTCATGGGGAGGTTGACTTACACATGGGTAATGGATTGTGTGTGGGGACTTATTCATTAGTTTTGCCGAATGGTTTAGTTTTAGACTTAGAAGATTGTGTTTATGTACATTTTCTAGTAAAGAACATCATTTCAATTTCTTCTTTATGTAATAAAGGTTTTTCATTCCTAATGAGTTGTAATGAATTTTCTATTTATTTCAATGAAATAAAATATTGAGATGGTATTTTGAATAATGGTATCTATGTCTTACAAACTAACAAAGAATGTTCAACCTCTAATTTATTCAATGTTAACTTGAATAATCTCAATGAATCACTTCTATGGCACAGTCGCTTAGGTCATATCAATGAAACAAGATAAACTAAGCTACATAAGGATGGGTATTTCAAACCCTTCAATTATAAACCTTATGGAACTTGTGATTTTTGTTTACTTTGTAAAATGACCAAATTACCCTTCAAAGGTAAAGAACAGCGTGCAGCGGAGACATTAGAACTCATACACTCTGATGTATGCGGACCAATGTCATTCACCGCTAGAGGTGGATTCTCATACTTCATTACCTTTATCGATAATCATTCACGATATGGGTATGTGTACCTTATGAAGTACAAATCTGAGATGAAGTACCAAATTATAAACCTTAGGATGTGTTTTTGACATATGGAGATTGTTCTGAGATGAAAGTCATTGGTTACTGTGATGCAAGCTTTCAGACCGATAGGGATGACAACAGATTGCAAACAGGATATCTGTTTACTTTGAATGGCAGTGCTGTCAGTTGGAAAAGGTCAAATCAGTCAACTATAGCGGACTCCACCACTGAAGCCGAGTATATTACAGCATCTAAGGCTGCTAAAGAAACAGTCTGGAAAAAGAAGTTCTTCACAGAGCTGGAAGTGCTTCCTACGATAAAGAATGGCATCATGATGTACTATGACAACCCGGGCGCCATTGCTCAATCAAAGGAACCAAGGTCCCACCAGAAATCCAAGCATGCACTCATGTGATTTCATCTCATCATGGAGATTGTTGAGAGAAAAGAAGTTATTATAGAGAAAATACCCACAGAAGATAATCTTGCAGATTATCTAATTAAAGGGCTGACTTAACAAAAGCATGATAGGCACACCTGAGAGTATGGTGTCCAGATTTATTAATTAATAAAATGGCAATCTTTATTATATCTGTCTTACATAACTTATATGAATCATCAACATTGTAATAAATCCCTTGGAGTAATAAGACGATGGCTTCCACGCCTTATGAGAATCATTACTCTTAAATGTTCCTAGTTATAGTTTTGTGAATAATCTGGGCGTTCACAAAACAGAGAGACTAGCATGATGATATGATCTGCCCTTAAGTGGGATAGCCAATCTCATAGGCTACTAGCGGAGATCCGTCCGCTTGGTGTATCACATTGTTGCATGAGTTGCTCGTGTCCATCGAACTAACTACCGACAGTTTTCATATGGAGTGTTTATCCCATGTGTCTGTGAGAACTTTCATGTATCGATTATAGGACTAGTCCTTAGACTTGAGGTATTTACAATCTTATCTGTAGATCAAATAACTTTGATATTCTCCTTCCCCGGTTCAAAAGATCTGGTCATAAGGGTATGATTGGGTAATTTGTTGAAACACATGAAGTTTGTAAAGATACAACAGAGAATCACCACTCTCTCGGATAATATTTTCTTATAAGAGTAGTATTCCAGTTCGCGGGTTGATATGTGTGATCAGTGCTTGAGACTGTGGCCACAACAGAAGAATCATCTGAGATTCTTGGGTTAGCAAGATTCATGACACTATCAACATCATACATTTGACCATATTGGTAGACACTTTCCGTACCTTAGGTCAATATGTGGGGATACAGTGAGGCGAGGGACCGTATCATATGTAAATCGCATACATAATGGGTATATATATATCTTTATTTTTCATTTGGGGGCCTTGGCATGTTGTTAGATGTCAACCTTGGTCATTGAAATCGAACGACCATCTGATCAAAGGATAATTTATATTCGATTAAATTATCATGATTCATTTCATGTCCAACTTGAGGGGAACCCAAAAGGTCATACACACAAAGTCGAAATCAATGGTTAACAGTGCACAATACAAATATAACAGCATATATGATTGCTGTAGGAATTGTTCATAAATGGTTCAATGTGTTTAATTATTGAACATATCATTTATGAGGTTCCATAGTGGCTTAGGGATTGGTGAATGACGATGGGGGCACTTTGGGAATTGGAATTAAAAAAAAAATTATTATTCATTTGAATAGTAAAAAAGATTTTGTTATTTGTTTTGAATTCCAATTCGGCCCAAACTCTTATTAGGGTTTTATAATCTCATTAAACCACTAAATTAATAACTAATGGCTTAGATTAAATTAGCTTTTATCCCACATCGGATTCTTAATTAATTTTGTTGTCCTAGGAGCACTATATAAACCCAAAGAATTTTTCACAAATTTTTACATTAAAACCTTTCATATCTTGGGTTTATATAAGTGAGAAAATCTAAATTTTAAGAGTAAGCAACTGATTTTGAGGATCATTAAGTCTAATTGACTAGAGGAACCTCGAGTTAAAAGTGTTAGAAATTATGTCCCATAGCGTCACTGTTTGTAAATGATATTGTATTATTGTACAAAATTAACTATGTGATAATGAAATTGCCTTTTGCCGTTTTGTAATATTATTTACTTTGATATATAAATGGCGAAAGTCCATATGATTAATACCGGGTTGAGATGATATGAGACAGTATCAATCCATAAAGGTTTAATCATTAAATATCCCTAGTCGGAGTATTATCGAGATCGGACATCGATAATGCGGAATAGACTAGTATTGCGCTTGTGCACGTTGTGAGGGCACAACGGCATAGTTCTCATATATTTAAGTATTGGATACTTATGCAAGTGTGATAGGAGGTTGTGTTTTACCGATGGTACGGAAAACAGCTTCGCTCTGGATAGACCCCGCGGAATCCCATTGGTAGTATGTCTGCGTGTCTATGGGAGGCCACATCAGGGTAGGTGTATATGGTCTTAACCTGAGACTTACATCGCTAGTACTTGCGACAATCGGTAAACTTTGGTTTTGGTGGTTGGGGACCTTAACGGTTCTGTGTACACCTCTTCTGGGTTTATCGAGAATCGTAGTGTACTGGATGTGATGTCGAGATGGAAGTATCGCTTCAGACATATGGAGGTGATGATCACGCAGGACACAGAACTAGTACTCTATAAAAGGTTGCAACCGTCGGGACAATATGACCAGGTCAGGATTGTCCGATTTAAAGAGACTGGTTGCTTGATGTCCGATATATGTTTCGTACGGGGCAGATACATCTCCAGCCCCAGGCCTAACATGTGATCATCCGATACTGGATCGATGTACGCAATACTACGGTATACTACGCTTGATATAGATCTTATATTCCTATAAGAATATTTCTGGAGAATTGGGTAGGCATGGCGCTTTGCTAGAAGCCAACCTTGTCTTGTGAATCGGTAAGAACGTAGTACGAGGTACGTACGTGTTCGGATTATCCGACGACCGTATTTACTGCCAAAATATCCGGAGATCTCTTGGGTCGCTTCCTGAAGATTCACCTATGATATTTGATTCGGACTTAATTAATCTTGGATTAATTGCGGGAGAGAAACTTTATCTTGGATAAAGTGCCTAATTAGAGAGAGAACGATAATTTGGAACGATTAAATTTTAATTAATCGATAAAATTATTATATTCGATATAATAATCGAAATTCGATTTCGACGCGAAATTAAAATTAGATTTTAATTCGGGCATACGAGTTAATTTAGAATTAATTCGTTAGCGACGTAAATAATAATTTCGCCAGGCGCAATTATTTATTTAAATTCGGTTTAATTAACGTCGCGACGTAAGCTCGGTATTTCGGAAATATCGAACCCGAACGCGTGAGTGCACGTGGGCCGACTTTCATTTGGAAACGTGTGGGGCCCACATGACACATGTCATTATATGCATTATTTAATTGGTAATGCATTGCATGGTGATAGTGTGCAATACACTCAAAGGTTTTGCATGGAGTTTGAGTGTTTGACACTCTAAGCCATTGCATGGTTTGTGTCATAAGTTTATTATTATTTAATAAATATTATGACATAAATATAAATTGATTTTTGGTAACAAAAATCTATTACACAAAAAAAATCTCTCTTCTCTCTCAAAATGCCGTGAACTCCATTGAAGGGCAAAGAAGATTTGATTTTCTTTCTCCATTTGCTAGCACATTCAAGGATCAAAGGAGGTGATAGGGAAACCATCAAAGAGCTTGGAATACACAAAGCTTGGAGCTTTCCACCTTTTTCTCCTCTTGGCCGAATCAACCAACACTTGGAGCTTCCATTTGGTTTGATTTCTTCATCAACAAAGCAATGTAAGTATGATTCCGCCATACTTCAAAGTTTAATATATATTCATTTATTATATTTCATATGCTTAATCTTTCCTTGGGACATTTATAGAAACCAACAAAAAGTTTTGAGGGTATTTGCCTAGGCTAGCACCAATGGCAAAATACCTGTGCACTCAATGCGTAGTCTTGCCGTTGAGTTTTTGCTTTGGTGTGTGCATCTTTGGAGGCCACACACTTGGGTGACTATTTGGAACGTAGAAGAGCTCGCTGAGTTCGAGAAAAGCTTGTAGATTGGAGGGAGGACTAGAAGAGTCTACGCTTCAAGTAAGTCATTTTCTTTCTTTATTTTATTTAGAGTTCTTATGATAGTTAGCATGTTTAGGTTTATGTTCTTTGCATGTTTTATGAGTTTTATGCTTAGAATATATAGTAACATGCCTAGTCTTGTAGAATAATAAAAACAAATGGGTCTTGGACAAAGGGAAAGTGGCATAATAATTTTTATTTTCCGCTACGCACTTGCGGCCGCTTCCCAACAATGGTATCAGAGTGCCGTTTTTATTTTGATTAGTTCTCTCTTATTTTAACTGAACATTAGGTGTTTAAATGCTCGTTGGAAAGCTAACACCCTAAAATTAATTTTAGGCACAAGTTTTGCATGATTTGGTTAAGATTTAAATTGTGAAATTGCATTTAAAATTCACTCGTCTACAGAAAAATGTGAATAGTAAATTTATTTGAATAAAATAAAATGCAATATCATAATTAAATATTAATCAAAGTTATCTAATGCCTAAAATAATTCCAACATATTAAAACTCATATGCTTGATGATTCTATGTATGATTAGAATTGTCATGATTATTTTAGGGTGCAAGCATCTAGAGACTTTCTAAGAAATAGAGAGTGTGTTGCTTATCACTTAGCTACGTAATTATTTCGTGATGAACTTAGAGATTTATTACCTTTAAGGCTAATAAATATAAATCACTTATTTATAATAAAAGACATTATAAAAGATACAAGTGGGTTGGGACCAAGGGGTTAATAAAACTTTCCAACCTAAAGTTAATTTAACCAAAGGTATTACTAGAGTTAGATAATGATTTGATGTCTTCCTTCACTCACTACCTTTTTATAGCCAAAAGGAAAAGCTGTGAAGAAATCTAGATAATCATTTACTCAAAGCTTACCTTAAAGCATATTTAAAGTGTTGGACTAATTTGGAGGATCTATTGTTTATTCCTGTCACCAAGGCAATAAGAGCCTAAGAGGTCATGGTATTTAAGAGAGTTCGCTCCACCCTCCATCTGGGAAATTTTCAATGGAGGAATCCATTTGACAGTTATTCACTTAAACTTTCTAAAATCCTCAATAATAATTTAAGTCTAAAATTTGCCTCCCACTGTAAAGTATAGACCCAAAGGGCTTAAACCGTCTTGGCAGGACTAGGCTTTACCAGACTGACCAATACAATTTATCCCTAAAATTAATTTTAGGCACAAGTTTTGCATGATTTGGTTAAGATTTAAATTGTGAAATTGCATTTAAAGTTCACCCGTCTGCAGAAAAATGTGAATAGTAAATTTATTTGAATAAAATAAAATGCAATATCATAATTAAATATTAATCAAAGTTATTTAATGCCTAAAATAATTCCAACATATTAAAACTCATATGCTTGATGATTCTATGTATGATTAGAATTGTCATGATTATTTTAGGGTGCAAGCATCTAGAGACTTTCTAAGAAATAGAGAGTGCGTTGCTTATCCCTTAGCTACGTAATTATTTCGTGATGAACTTAGAGATTTATTACCTTTAAGGCTAATAAATATAAATCACTTATTTATAATAAAAGACATTATAAAAGATACAAGTGGGTTGGGACCAAGGGGTTAATAAAACTTTCCAACCTAAAGTTAATTTAACCAAAGCTATTACTAGAGTTAGATAATGATTTGATGTCTTCATTCACTCACTACCTTTTTATAGCCAAAAGGAAAAGCTGTGAAGAAATCTAGATAATCATTTACTCAAAGCTTACCTTAAAGCATATTTAAAGTGTTGGACTAATTTGGAGGATCTATTGTTTATTCCTGTCACCAAGGCAATAAGTGCCTAAGAGGTCATGGTATTTAAGAGAGTTCGCTCCACCCTCCATCTGGGAAATTTTCAATGGAGGAATCCATTTGACATTTATTCACTTAAACTTGCTAAAATCCTCAATAATAATTTAAGTCTAAAATTTGCCTCCCACTGTAAAGTATAGACCCAAAGGGCTTAAACCG
Organism: Zanthoxylum bungeanum; assembly: GCA_019454045.1. NCBI lineage: Eukaryota > Viridiplantae > Streptophyta > Magnoliopsida > Sapindales > Rutaceae > Zanthoxylum > Zanthoxylum bungeanum. Next base: position 19,501 of record SKCR01020825.1, read on the forward strand.
TCTTGGCAGGACTAGGCTTTACCAGACTGACCAATACAATTTATCCCTAAATTGTACTAGTGACAATGGTTTGACTTTTCTGAGTCATAAGACGTATCGAACCTTAGGCGTGGTCTTATAACTTAGTGGCAAAGATTGGGTGTCCACAAGGACTAGCATAAGCCATGTCATGTTTGATTGCCTAACCCAATGATCAATGAATTGTGATTTATATCATAAATTGGTTGGGAACCTACCAAATTATCATATTTTATCAACATCATACATTTGACCATATGGGTAGACACTTTTCGTACCCTAGGTCAATAGGTGGGGATACAGTGAGGCGATGGACCATATCATATGTAAATCGCATGCAAAATGGGTGTATATATCTTCCCTTCTCATTTGGGGGCCTTGGCATGTTGCTAGATGTCAACCTTGGTCATTGAAATCGAACGACCATCTGATCGGAGGATATTTTATGTTTGATTAAATTATCACGATTAATTTCATGACCAATTTGAGGGGAACCCAAAAGGTCACACACAACAAAGTCGAAATCAATGGTTAACAATGCATAATACAAATATAACAACATATATGATTGTTGTAGGAATTGTTCATAAATGGTTCAATGTGTTTAATTATTGAAAAGATAATTTATGAGGTTCCAAAGTGGCTTAGGGATTGGTGAATGACGATGGAGGCACTTTGGGAATTGGAATAAAAAAAATTAAAAATTACTATTAATATGAATAGTAATTTTTTTTTTTGTTATTTGTTTTGAATTCAAATTTGGCCCAAACTATTATTAGGGTTTTATAATCTCATTAAACCACTAAATTAATATCTAATGGCTAAAATTAAATTAGCTTTTATCCCACATCGGATTCTTAATTAATTTTGTTGTCTTTGGAGCACTATATAAACCCAAAGAATTCTTCAAAAAAGTTTACACCAAAACCTTTCGTATATTGGGTTTATATAAGTGAACAACTCTAAAGTTAAGAGTAAGCCACTAATTTTGAGGATCCTTAATTCTAATTGACTATAGGAACCTCGAGTTAAAAGTTTTGAGGTATTTGCCTAGGCTAGCACCAAGGGCAAAATTATCGTGCACTCAAGGCGTAGTCTCATCCTCACTGACACGGACACACCCTCATCGCCGACTAAAGCAAACTCAACAAACCATTAGCTATGATAGCCACTAACACGAAACCTTCTCTCTATTTGGCACCCTGCAAACAACTTCCACGCCACACAAAATTCACGAGCTCCTTCTCTACCGCAATAAGCCCTCACGTCCAGAAAAAAGTCACTCACAAAACCAAAACCAAAAGCCATGTGCCCACACACATAACCACAACCTTCAGCACACACTCACGTAATGGACAAACCCTAAGGCCATAAACAGATCAAACCCCATGCACCAATACCCACATCCACCGTAGCAATCAACCACGCAATAGTGCCCTTGCCCTCATCACACCCATAGCCATTCACAAATCTGCCTCACGCCCCACAGCCCTCAACTCCACTCGTCACAGCTAGCCACTGCCGAACAAATCAAGATAAACCAGCCCCTCACCGAACGCCGAAACCAGTAACCAAACCAGTCCAAAAATAGTACGAAAATAGTCCCCAAACTGGTCAAAACAGTCCCCATAATCTCACATAAAAACTGCCCCAAACCAGTCCAAATAACCTATAAAACAGTAGCCTTAATCACCAAAAACAGTGACCAAAATACAGCAGCAAAACAGCAGCAAGACAGTAGCTTGAGCAGCGAAACATCGAAGAAAGACGTAGACCAGTGAACCGGAGGAGTTGCGGAGCACCCACCATTCCGACGACCGTGTACGGTATTTTCGAAAGTCGACATAAAAGGTTAGACCTGAGGGTATTTTTCACATCCATTTTCATTCATATTTTTATTGTTTATTGAGTCTTGTTTGCATGATTATTGTGGAATGATGTATGTTGTGTCCCTTGAATAAAATGAAGAATGTGTCGCCTCTCGTGGTATGTAGGATGGAAACCTGGACAAAAATTTCATAGCCGATTCTGAATGGACGGTAGTATGATCTGTACTCGGGATACAACTCCACGTACCACTTGAGCAAACGGCGTATATTTTGTTTTATGTTGTTTCGATTCTTTTATTACCTACTATTTAATTTATGCATGTCATTTGTTTGTATAATAATGTGATAAAGCGCATGGGCTTAGTAAGTCGGATCAAAGGTTCTCTATGTTGAGGGATTAAAAGCATTTGCCACGATGCTTCGCCGCGCCGGATGACGTATATTCGGTTGAATGTAAGATGTGTTCAATCGGGTATACAAAGTCCGATATCGTTGTCTTTTTTTTATATGCATTATGATATTATGCGCATAGGATTAGTAAGTGGGATAAAAGGTTCTCTAAGTTGAGGGATTAAAAGCCTTTGCCACGATGCTTCACCGCGCCAGATGAAGTATATTCGGTTGAATGTAAGATTTGTTCAATAGGGTATACAAAGTCCGATATCGTTGTCTTTATTTTTATATGCATTATGATATTGTGCGCATGGGCTTAGTAAGTGGGATCAAAGGTTCTCTAATTTGAGGGATTAAAAGCCTTTGCCATGATACTTCACTGTGCCGGATGACATATATTCGGTTGAATGTAAGATGTGTTCAATCTGGTATACAAAGTCCGATATCGTTTTCTTTATTTTTATATGCATTGTGATATTGTTCGCATGGGCTTAGTAAGTCGGATCAAAGGTTCTCTATGTTGAGGGATTAAAAGCCTTTGCCACGATGCTTCACCGTGCCGGATGACGTATATTCGGTTTAATGTAAGATGTGTTCAATCAGGTATACAAAGTCCGATATTGTTGTCTTTATTTTTATATATGCATTATGTCATTAGCACATGGGCTTAGTAAGTTGGATTAAAGGTCCTCCATTTTGAGGGGTTAAAGAACCTTTACCACGATACTTCGCTGCGCCTTTTATTTCGTTACTTGCTTTTCTTTGTATGTCATCTTCTTGCATAATCATGCATCATGTTGCATTGTGCATGGGCTTAGTAAGTCAGAGCAAAGGTCCTCCATTTGGAGGGATAAAAAGCCTACGGTCTACCTTTACCACGATACTTCACCGCGCCTTTTATCCCGTTATTATTTATTAGGTGTCACCTATTCATCCCTTCACGTATGTTTCATGTTGTTTGCTGCATTTTGGAGGTCACTACTATAACCCCGTTCGAACGCGTTTCAGAACGCCGCATGAACTCATGTTTTCTGTCTCAGTTCGTTCGAACGCGTTTACGAACGCTGCTCGAACGTGAACCTTCTGTTTACCGTTCGAATGCGGCTACGAACGCTGCACGAACGCCCACGATAAACAGGCCCCCTTTTATCACATCTCATACATGGTTACTCGTTTTGTCATTTCCCTTTTTGATTTTTCATGTTCTCGCATTTAGTCATTTATTATGTTCACATGATCACATGTTCGTTTCCATGATGCATGTTTACACGATAGTTATCTACTTATGCTCCCGCATTCTTCCATCCAACATGTTAATGAAGTTATATGCTTGCCGTTATTCCAATTTACTTTCATGCGTGATTGTACAATTATTATCTACTGGCATGCCTATGATCAAATGTAATGTGCTTATGACATTGTATGTTTGCCGTATTTCAATTTATCTTTATGCATGGAAATTCGGACATAGATTATATGCAAATAGGTTGTATGCAAATATGAAAATGTGTTACATGGGGACTTAGATGAACTTTTGATGTATGCATGTGAACTTAGGAGTAAATAACCCCTTAGGAATATATGTTACCAGAATCGATTAAACTATTGCACAAATCATTTTATTACAAGTGGCATAAGTAAGGACCATTCCGAACCCAACGGTTTGAGGTCTTCCCTTGCGAGGGGTGAGTGCGGCCTTAAATCATTTTCCTGGTTCACACCGGGTGCCGACTCCATCATTCTCCGGTTTAGTCCCACGCGGGCTACTTCGTACTCCCAACCGGGCCGCGTGCCCGGAACAACATGCGTCGCCCAGTTTCTGTGTTCCCACAAGCATATATCCTTCTAACTATATTCCTCCCACACTCGTGGTAAGTCCATTTATGTCCTAGGTATGGCTCATTTTATGCACCAATATGGGGTACACAAAATCGTTCTCTTACGCTACATGGGTGAAACTTGGCTACCTCAGTCCATTTCATCGGTAAAAGACAAAGACCACCCATTTACAAAATTGACTAAGCCTATTATGGGGATCGTGCCATTGTCTAGAAACGATGAATTGGGCCCTCGGTAATCACGGTTGTGGTGGAGACGGACTTGGAGATATCCAAAAGTATACAAATATGCCATCACAAGGTGTACCCTTCCTGAACGAAAGCAAGTACGGATATAAGACTCATGAATCTTGCATATTCAGATCATGTTTGGACCTTCTAAACCCATCAAGGTTTTCATACAAGTTGGCCCGTTATCATTTTAAAGCATTCAATCAGATTATCGGTAGGTGCAAACTTGTCCCAATTGAAAAGGCCCAACAGGTTTACACTATTGCGATAAGGTGGCTAAATAACTTCAAATGATATGGGGCCCAAACACAAGGTGGTCCATCACCATTTGGAAAACTTTTGGCCCAATTATCATAAGATGCAAACTTGTCCCAATTTAAGTGGCCCAACAAGTTTGTATCCTATGACGATAGGTCCAAATGGATCCAAATGATAATGGGCCCAAACACAAGCATGGGGGTAAATTCTATATGACATATAACTATGGTTCGCATGTGGGCTTACAAGGGTATGGATATAGGCTCTCATCGGTGAAGGGTTGCCCACAAATAGGTCTCCCATCTCAAAGGTTCGAGTGACCAAGTGAGTGCTCCTTTTTTATACCCTAGGGTACGTGCCAACGAGTGATGGTTATCATCCAATAACGATCTGCCACCTTGAGTGAAAGTAACTTCATAATACATGACGCCATCAGGGTAAGAAGGGTATGCAAAATATATGAGACTTCGGTAACCAAAGCCAAAGCCACTGACACTACAAGGCATTGTTTTGGGGCCGATTCTCTATCCCCAGTGGAGTCTCCATCTGTAGGAGAGAAGTGGGGTTTACCGCTATACCTATGATGTTCGGCAACCACGACACTGTTGGGCTCGTAGCCCGTAGAGAGTACGGAGTAGCCCGCGGGGGACTAAACCGGAGAATAAATGAGTGTCCACCCAGTGTGAACTGGGAAAAGATTTAAGGCCGGACTCACCCCTCGCAAGGGAAGACCTCAAACCATTGGGTTCAGAATGGTCTCTTACTTATGCCAGTATAATGGACGGGTTCACACAATGGTATAGCCAAGTCTTAATGCAATTCATACATAAAAGTGAATAAAAATGTAATAACATACCCAAGCAAATAATAATCACAACAACACGATTCCAAAAGCATATCAAATTAAGAAGTAAGAGATGCAATAACGAAAATCAATCAAAAGCGGGAAAAACGTCAATAAATAAATAGCAAACAAAAAGCGGGGTTACTCACGCATGTATGAATATTTCCCGAGTTGCACGTGGAGTTGTATCCCAAGTATAGACCACACTACCGTCCATTTGGATTCGGCTACGGAATTTATGTCTGGGTTTCAATCCGATATACCACAAGGGATAATAACACACATAAACATTAATGCAACGTAAATAAAAAATAGACATGAAATAATATAATAATGCATATGCGGATAATCACCAACATAATCAATTAAAATAAAGGCGAAATAATAAAATAACAATAAAAGACAAAAAGATAAATAACAAACTAAATGTGAAATAATAAAATAACGATGAAAGTTAATAAATAAATAAAAAGATAAATAACGAATTTTCGAAGAAAGAAAAGAATGGGACTAGAAATTTGATTGTCTTTGATGTAGGACTTCGCATACCCTGCTGGACGTATTTCACGTCCCGTCAGACATACAGCATCCGGAACTATAAAATAAATATGGTAAAGGGTGCCTTCAGGTCTTACCTTTTAAGTTGCTTTCTCGGAAGTGCGATAGGCCGTCGCCAGAAGGATTGAAGCTTTGTTGTTTCTGGTTGTTGGTCGCTATTTTTGCTCACTATTTCAGTGTTTCTGCTTGCTGTTTCACTGGTTTGCTATTTTTACTATTTTTTGCTGCTGTTTTGGTTTTTTTTGGGCTACTATTTTTTTGGGTGATTTTGCTGGCTATTTTTGGCAATTTTTAGCACTATTTTTCTAGATGGAGGGCTATTTTTTGTGGTTTTCGGTGATGGCTGCTTGTTGTGGTTTCAGTTTTGGCTATTTGTTGTGGTTTTTTTGGTAATGGCTTAATGTTTGTTGTTTTGTTGTTTCGGTGGTGGCTTTAGGGTTTTGATTTCTTGTTGTTTTGGTGGTGGCTTTAGGGTTTTGGTTTCTTGTTGTTTCGATGAATGAAGAAGAAAAGGCCTAAGGTTTTTTATTGTTTGTTGTTCACGCCCAAAGAAGAAGAAGAAAATGATTTTTTTGTTTTGTGTTTGCCGTCCAACCTCCCTTCAAGTTTTGGTGTTTGCTCATTTTTATAATGACAATGGATCTCCAAATCATGGAAATAAATCATGGAAATTTAGGATATATATTTTGGGAAAGAATCTCATAAATTTGGTGATGGGGATGATTTCAAATCTTGTTAATTGGAAAGGATGGGATTTCACATCTTGTTAAATTAGAAAGTGTTGATGAGGGAATTTAATCATGTGGAATGCATGTGATTTTATCTATTTGGGAAGATTTGGGCGTGCATAGGAGGTTTTCAGGGGCCACGGGCGTGTGCATGGTGGGTTGCATGGGCTTTGGGCCGTGTGGATGGGTTGAATGGGTTCATGGGCTGATTGTGTGGGTTATAGGGTAATGGGCCAATTGCAGGTGTTTGGGGCTTGTCTGAGGCTAAGGTTTGAAACAGCGGTTGAACGAATCCAAGGTAATGGGTTTATTTTTTCGCAACTTCCGCAACTTTTCAGATAGTGCCTCCATACGGGGCTAATCATTAGGCTTATGCAAAAATGCAGTGTCTACACTTTTAGGTAAAAAGTCTTCATAATTAGTGTAATAGGTAATAAGTCCTCATAATATCGATAACTTTTATACCACTTGAGCGATACGTGCGCTTGCGTAATATGTGAAAATCATGATCAAGGTTTTTAGCATTGTTGCCAGAGACTTATTTTATCTTTCATTATTAATTTTGAGACTAGTTAATTTACTTGTTATCAAAGTGTTTTTCTTTTTCTTAAATTTTGTTTCAAGTTTTTGAGCAGTTACATGAGAGGAAGTCGAAGCTGTGAACTCCATCCGCTTGACCTAGAAATCGAGAGAAGCCTCCGATAGTTGAGAAGGGACATGCGAGAAGACCAAGAGACACATCTCAACATGAACAATCAGAAACGGCACCAACACTTCCCATTTGGGATAGCATAATTTTGGTGGTTGATGGCTTCATTTCATGCATCATCCTTCCACCCTTGCCCATAAAAACTTGTGACATCAAGACATACATTCAAATGATAAAACAAATAGTGTCGTTTGGGGGAGGTGAAACTGAAGACCCCAATGCCCACATTAGTAGCTTTTTGGAAGTCTGCGGCATATTCCATTACAACCGAGGGCTAGACGAAGCAATGCACTTGTGTGTATTTCCGTACTATTTAAGAGATAGAGCTAAAAGATGGCTCCATTTTCTACAAGCAAGATCTATAACAACCTGGACATACCTTACTACCAAGTTCCTTGCAGAATCTCCCACCCAGGATAGCGAAGTTGGGAAATGACATAACATCCATTGTGCAGCATGACTCTAAATCCTTCTACGAGGCATGAGAAAGGTACAAGGAGCTGTTTCGAAAGTGTCTCCACCATGAGATTGCAAAGTGGATGCAGATCCAAACTTTCGATAATGGGATTACATGGATAACAAACACCAGAATGGATGCATCCGCCGAAGGTGCATCAATGGGAATATTGGACATGATAAAGGTTAATCATGAGTCGCTCTGAGCTACAATTTCCTTCAACGGATAAGCATACACAGTGCATAACTTATTTAGAATAAGGTTCCATAAAAGCTGTTTGACAGACTTCATATTAGATATGAACAGGAAAGAAACCGGGTTTCTCATTCCTGAAAATTTGGGAATGCTAGGCATATGTTTGGATAATACCAAACTAAAACCCAAATCGGATAAGTGCCGATTGTAGGTTATCCTAGGGATACCATAAGTCTAGTACTTATACAACTCACTAGAGAACAATTTAATTGTTGCTCGACATGCGGTTTTCCTAAGAGGAATACCGATATGCAGTGGTTAGTGGGAGGAAAGTAAAACTCGATGAAAATCGGAGTAATACTATTCTAGGCACCGATTCCATAATGGAACACAAACAGTTCATCAAGGATGAAACTGTACCAATAATATTCGAATACAAAAGAACCGCGTAGGTCGGAGAGAGTCAGAAAACAACCTTATAAAGATGTTAATCTTTTGAGGAATACCAACTGACTACGTATGAGGAAGTGATACAAGGTATCGACTCCCTATTATGGCAAAACGCCATTAGTTCGAAATGGATTCCATGTATATCAACATGTTAGGATACTAGTTGATGTACCGCAAGGCATTGTGCCTATTGGTACTATATAAGTCTTCAAGGAAGACATACATGGATGGCAACATACCAACGTACTAAGCTAGGCTTGTAGCGGAAAGGTATGGTTATCAACATTTTGTTGATTACGATTCAACCTTTTAACTGTTGCCATGGTAAATCCATTTGGATAATGCTTGCTAATGTTGCATGTTTCATTCCTGAAATATGTCAGCTGAATGGCAAAATCGCTTTCCTGAAAAGGAAACCTTTTGGAGGATGTTTACAACATCCTGTCGGTTTTATCGTACCAAAACTAGCAAACAAGGTTTGTAGGTTATTCGATCCATGTTTGGATTGAAGCAAGCATTTGGTTCTTAGAATTATCATTTTGATGTAATCATAATAGTTTATGGTTTAATTCAAAACGAAATGATTCTTGTGTATATAAGGAGGTTAGTGGGAGCGCACTGACAATAAATGTCCTATCATAATGATAATAAATCATTTCTTGGAAATGATATTCCCATAAAAACAATCAGTGAAAGCTTAGCTTTCATGAAAATCTCTCCGAGAAATCGTACATTGAAAAATGTACGCGCCCTGGTGTCTCATACGCTTTGAGCATATGCAGTCACAAACAGGCTAATCCAAGTGATAATCACTGGATTGAAATTAAGAACATCCTTTAGTTTCTTAGAGAACTAAGGATGCTGTCTTAAAGTATGGAGTAGGAGAACTTGAAGTGACTGGGATCACTACTGCAAGTTTCCTAAACCGATAAAACGACTATAAGTCACAAACGGTACTATACAGTTTCAAATAACGGAACAGTGAGCTGGAAATCTTCCAAGCAATATACTGTTACCGAATAAACAACAAATGCGGGTTATTGCTGCAGCTGAGGCAGCAATAGAAGCCATTTGGGTCGATAACAAATCTAATTAGATTAGATATAGTTCTTTTAGTAGCTGAGCTAGGCTAAAACACATGCTAAAGAATTAATGGTCTCATCAACGATCCAGATATATACTTTGATATTCATCTGATTCGTTCGGATCATACATCGTGGCGATGTGATGATCGAATAAATCGCATCAGATGATAATCATGCAAATCCGCTGACGAAAGCTTTTTCTCAGCAGTTTGAGTGAACCATACATAGTTTGGGTGTCAGACACTCGAGTGCCTAGATATAGGCCAAGTGGGAGATTGTTGGACAATTATGACCCATAGCGTCACTATTTGTACAGATCATAGTGTTGTTGTACAAATTAACTATGTGACAAAGGAGATTGCTCTCTTATCATTTGTTATTAGATCACCAAGATATATAAATGATAGGAGGTCCCTGTGATTTGTTCCTAGATTGAGAATGATATGAGACAGTATCAGTCCACGAAGGATAAATCATTAAATATCCCTAGTCAGAGTATTATCGAGATTGGACATCGATAAATACGTAAAAGACTAGTATTACACTTGTGCGCATTGTGAGGGCATAACGGCATAGTTCTCATATATTTGGGTATATGATACTCATGCAAGTGTAATAGGAGGTTGTGTTTTACCGATGGTACGGGAAACAACTTCGCTCTGGATAGACCCCCTCAGAATTCCATTGGTAGTATGACTATGTGTCTATAGAAGTCCGAAATCAGGGTAGGTGTATTTGGTCTTAACCTAAGACTTGCACCGCTAATACTTGCGACAATCAATATACTTTGGTTTTGGTCGTCCAAGGCTTTAACAGATTCTGTGTACGCCTCTGCTGGGTATATTGAGAATCGTAGTGTGTTGGGTGTGATATCAACACGGAAGTGTCACTCCAGTCATATGGAGATGATGGTCACGTAGGATACGGTACTGGTTCTCTTATGTACTGCAGTCATCAGGATAAAATGACAAGGTCAGGTTTATCCAATTATAGAGACTAGTTACCAGACATCCGACATGTGCTTTGTATGGGGCAGACATAATTCCAGCCCCACGCCTAGCACGTGATCATCTGATACTGGATCGAAATATGCAATACCTCGTATACTACGCCTGATATAGATCGTTTATTCCTGTAAGCATATTTCTGGAGAATTGGGTAGGCATGGCGCTTTGCTAGAAGCCAACCTTGTCTTGTAAATCGGTAAAATATCGTACTTAGTACGTACGTGTTCGGAGAGTCCGACAACCGTATTTACTGCCAACATATCCGAGATCTCATGGGTCGCTTCCTGAAGATTCAATGATGACGTATGACTCGCACTTTATAAATCTGGGATTAATTGGATGAGAGAGAAAATTAATCTGGGATTAATTACGGAGATATTTTATATGGGATAAAATATTATTTAAAGAGAGAGAACGATTAATTTGGAATTAATCGATAAATTAATATATTCGATATATTGAACGATATTGGATTTCGACGCGGAATTGAAATTAGATTTTAATTCGGGCGAATGAGTTAATTTAGAATTAATTCGTTAGCGCCGTGAATAGTAATTATGCTTGGCATGATTATTTAATTAAATTAGATTTAATTACGTCGCAACAGAAATTTCGTTAATTTGGAATTAACGAACCCGAGCCCGGGATTGTTTGCGAGCGCATTCACATTTCGAATTCGAGTGCGGCACACATGTCAAATCAAGTGTCAAATCATTAGTCGCATCAAGCGTCACTTTGAGTGATGTGACAACTTGTTGATGAGTGGTATTTATATCACTATTTTCCACTCATTTAACCTTATATTTTGTATAGTTTCTTGAGTTTTGCGAATATTTTGATGTGTTTTGTGTTATTTTGTAGATAAATAAAGTTTCAGGACATTCTGGAGGTGATTTGGGGCAAAACAGTGAAAATTGGCGAAAAAGGACATTTTTGTAATTCTCGCGTCGCGACGCTGAAGCCTTGCGCGTCGCGACGTCCAGAATGCGCCGGAATTGCTAACATGCGCCGAGGACACGTGGACCAATCAGAAAGTTTGCTAAAGTGCGCCGCTTGCTAAAATGCGCCGATCATACTATCTTGCGCCTGCCACGTGTCGCCATCACAACGGAGATGCTAAAATGCGCCTCTGCCACGTGTCGAGATCTCACGATGCCGACAATCGCCCTCCAACACGTCAGCGTGACGTCACCAATGACGTCATGAACAGTGCCACGTCACCAATGACGTCAGCATAATAATTGAGTATTAGCCGCCATGACACGTGTCGACCTTATCCTCTTATCCGAATCGCTACGTGTCAAGCTGTCATCGTGCCACGTCGACAAATCCAGCGTCGCGACGCTGAGGTCCTTGGCGTCGCGACGCTGGAACAGTGAAAAATTTTGCTATAAATAGACCGCGAATTTTCAGAATTTTGTACACCTCTCTCTCTCTTGATTTCTCTCTAAAGAGAGAGTTTCTCTCTCTAGAATTTTTTTTTATTTTTAGTTTTTAATTTTTAGTTTTGTAAATAATTTTAATTACTTTTTGTAATAATAGTAATTTAATTTTTACTTTTTACTTTTTACTTTTTACAGTTTTTACTATTCATGAGGAAGTAATTTCCCAGCTAGGGTGAAAGGTAATTCTTTTACTGTTACTATTTAGATTAATCTCCCTTAAAAATAATATATTAACTATTTAAAATATTGACTTAATAACGGATACCGCTATATTGGTCGGTTGGTAATTTAATTTTAATCTGGTTTAAACCTGACTAATCACGGATACCGCCAGACTGGTCGGTTGGTAAATTTATTTTTGGTTCCGCCTTAATGGCTGGTTGGACTTAATTTGACTTAATCAGGATACCGCCAGACTGGTCGGTTGGTAAATTTATCACAAGTTTATATATTATTTTATGGGAGATATCTAAATAGTAGTAGTAAAAGTAATTCCTTTTACCTTAGCATTTTATTTTATTGTAATTACTTTTCAGCATTTTTACTTTATGTCTTTTACTTTTATGAATTTACTAGTCCTAGTTATGTGTTAGTTTTCTGAGGTTGTGATGACTTTTAATATCACCGGTTTATAAGGGATTATTTTATAGTTGGGTAATTTAAAGGTTTATTTATTAAGTCTTAAACTTAATGCTTCTTGTTGTCTGATCACCAATAAGATTGATATGGTAAATCTAAAATGAACTAGACATAGGGATTTTAGGTTTCAGCCTTAGATTTAATAACCCACGATCTTCCTTGAGGATAGATAACCCTTTAATAGATTTCCTTACAGGATAGGAATATACCTGTCGGGCGGGGGTAATCATAATTGGAACTTAAACTTAATGAATCCAGATAATTTGGTTGACATAGACATATGGTTCAATTAGGTTAAACTGGGTATTTGTGTTTGACCATCGACAGAGGCTTACACATAATTTAGTGTTCCAGGTTAGTAAACCGATTTATTACACAAGCATAAAATAATCACTTCATCTTTTAAATGATATTAAAAGAAATCACAACCTTGGATTTTCTTTGTGTCTTTTATTTTCCTTAGTATTTTCTTTTATCTTTTTATTTATTTATTTAGCAAATCTTTAATCAACCAAATCAATCAAGCAATCAATTCCATTCTCCCTTTAATTAGATATTTGTAAATAAATAGATTCAATAATTAATAACAACAGTAGGAATTAAGTCCTCGTGGGATCGATATTTTTATACTACTTGAACGATACGTGCGCTTGCGTTATACGTGTGTGTTTACGCCGGTCACTTGTCACATTGATTGATTGATTGATGTGAGTTGATGGTAGTTGTTGGAATGGTTGTTGGATTTGATTATTTGACTTTTAGAAAGCCAAATATTTGGTAAATCCTTTATTTATTTTTTGAAAATATATATTGTGTATTAGATACACATTTTAACCAATCAACACTCATCTCTCTCTTCCATCTTTCTTCCCCCATTCACGCCCATGAGGGCTATTTTCTTGCTTCTAGTTTGGCTCACTGCCGAGAGCAGTAAGAGAAGAAATTAAGTGATTTTGTTGCAAAATCATAGTGCTAGCACACTCTATGAGACATACCATTCGAAAGCTTGGAGCTTGGATTCTTGAAGATTGAAGCCGAAAATTGGGACTCCAAATCAGCTCACTGCCGAGAGCATGGAGAGGGCAGAAACCAAATTTTTGTCTTCATTCGCGTCGCTCAACCGATCATTGTGATTATTCCGCAACTCCCTCGTTGTATTCACACTTATTTTCATTGCTTGAAATGATATTGGGAAGCTTAGAAAATCCAACACCAGTAGGTGGACCTCCAAGTCCGAAACATATATCCAATATATATAAATATATCCAAAATATTTCCTAACATTTTTCCTCTGAATCAACTATGCCTTGACTTTGGCTCAACAAGCTTAATGAAACCAGTTAAGCATGACCCATTGACAGTGGGAAAGCTTCGTAATCGAGGTCGATGAACAAGAAGTGATCTTGACTTTGGCCAACAAATCACAACTTGCCCAAGTCGTACGATATGGAACAAAGCTTTCGTGATTCAAACACATACGCGATGGACAAAGGTCTTGACTTTGGCCAACAAACCAATGCCAATCTTGGATCTTGAGAGAGAGTCACTCAATGGAAGGAAAAATACTTAATATAAAATGAGGGTTTTTATCGCGTGTTGGCAACCAATTTATTATCTTTAATAAGGTCTCATCATACACCCTTAAGCATGCATTCTAAAAGCATAATAAGGCGCGAAATAAATTAATAATGATATGCGAATGGATATATGATACAAATCTCTCCATTTCCTCTCTCCCGCTATCATTATTCTTACTTCTACCCAATTACATAATACTTCTAAAGAAACCTCATTTACATTAAGGGGAATTGGTGATAAGAGAAATACAATGAGATAAGGAGATAATAGGCTGGACACGCAGGTCCAATTTAATAAATTCTATTTACAACAATTTTCAAAATTGCCTTCACCCTTCTAATATCCATCTGATACACATTATTCATACAATACATCCAAGTATTCACACAAAGCATGTTATCCAATCAATCTAATCCAATTAATTAATCTTTGAATTAATGACCATCCAATGTTCAAACAACGATTTGATTTGCGCGAGTCCAACTCGTTTAAGAATAAATACTCAAAGTAAGTATTCTTGAATTATATCGAACTACAATTTTAAATCCAATTTAAATTGTATCCAATACTATTTAATTAAAGTCCAATGGGTTTTTAATTAATTCTATAGGCTTGGGCTTTTGGCCAAAATGGATCTAACCCATAATGCCTAGGCCCAGTAGGAATCACCCTATGCCATAGAATCAATTTTGGCCCATTAAGCCCAATTAAATTTTTAAAAGCCCAGTAGTAATATTTTGGACTTTATGGAAATGGTTTAGGCCCAGATATAATCCAAGATTAAAATTTGGCCCAACCAAGCCCATTAGCCCAATTACAACAAATTAAATTAATATATCATTCCAAATTACACATTAATTGAATTGAAGTGTAATTAACACAATTAATTATTTAATCTAGTATTTCCAAAACACTAATTAATCTAATTAATCATGCTTAACATCTAATTCATGTCCAACACAAATTAAAGCACAATCAATCCATTCCAAGATGCTTTAAACTCACGGCAATACATGAAATAATATCCAATTTTGATTTCAATCCAATTAAATCAACAATCAATATTCATTTCATGCTTTTAACAAATCTAATTGTCAAAATCAAAAATTACCATGAGTATTAGATTAGGGTTCATATTCGGCCATGGTGGGGTTTTTGGGGAAAATTAATCTAATCAATTTTTCATAAAACAAAAGATGCACAAATCCAATGAATCATTATCCAAACACAACCCAACAATTAATTTAGGCAAAATCAAGCTCCAAGTATAAAATCCCAAATTAAAGTTTATAAACCCTAAACACAAATCATGCTTAGATCTCGCTCTGATACCAATGTTAGTGTCCTATACATGCCATGGGATCTCTAAGCGTGATTCATGTGTGAATAAAATCAAAAAGTTTGCGGAATTAATTTACATTGATCGGTTGAGTTCAAAACCTTTCATGGATGTTGAAGCTTCCAAGCTCATGGGTGAGTATCCATATCACCTTCACTTGACTCCTTTATGTGCTAGAAAGAACAAAATGGAATAAATTTTATCTCCCAAGGAGAAGCAAATTTTTCCAATAGAGAGTGAAGCAATCGGTTCCTTTTAAAGTCATGGCCATTCGGCCAAATTAAAAGGTCAAAGGCCATTCGGTCAATCTTCAAGAAGAATAAGCAAATTGCTTTTCTTTCTTTCATTCGGCCATTTCATAATGAAAGGCCAATTGCAATTCTTTAAAAGAAAAGCAATATGGCTTACAGCTAAAATGCAAAAAAGAAGCAGGCAGTGGCCACTCGGCCAAAGAGAGAGAGAGATAATGATTTTCCAAAAATTCATTTTAATTAATTTTTATTTTTCAAAAAAGGCAAAGTCAAAGTGTGTTTTATAAGTTTCCTTTAAATACTCACAACCACTTTCATCAACGAGATCGACTAGTGATGTAAGTTGGTCGGTTCCACACTTAAATTCAAAATTCAAATTGGGTGAGACTACACACTTCGGGCTCGGGTTCGTTTATTCTGAATAAACTAATTTTTTGTCGCAACGTAATTAAATTAAATAATAATGCCTCGCAAAATTATTACGGAACTCGCTTACGAATTAATTCTAAATTAATTCGTTCGCTTGAATTAAAATCCAATTTTAATTCCGCTTTGAAATCCGATTTCATTTAATATATCTAATATATCATTTAATCGATTAATTCCAAATTAATCGTTCTCTCTCTTCAATTTGTTTTTATCCCAGATAAATAAATAAATTAAATAGTAAAATCCAATTTAACTATTAAATTTACTTTGCCGATTAATTCCAAATTAATCATGTACTCTCTTCTAGTCGAATTAATCCCAGATTAATTCTTTCTCTGATAATTGATCCCAGATTAATTATTGCCGTAATTAATCCCAGATTAATTCTCTCTCTATTAATTAATCACAGATTAATATTGTTCGAGTCAAATATCATTGGTGAATCTTTGGGATGCTACCCAAGAGATCCCTGGATTTGTTGGCAGTAAATACGGTCATCGGACTATCGGAATACATGGGTACCTGGTACCACGTACTTGCCGATTTACAAGACATGGTTGGCTTCTAGGAAAGTATCGTGCCTACCCAATTCTCCAGAAATATTTTTCTACGGAATACAAGATCTTTGTCAGGTGTAGTATACGTAGTATTGCGTATTACGATCCAGTATCGGATGTCACATGCTAGGCCTGGGGCTGGAGTTGTGTCTGCCCCATACGAAGCATATATCAGATCACTAGCAACTAGTCTCTTTATGATCGGAAAGTCATGACCTAGTCATACTTCCCCGATGGCTGTAGCACTTAGAGTACCAGTTCTGTACCATGCGTGATCATCATCTGCATATGACTGAAGTGATACTTCCATCTTGACATCACACCCAATACACTATGATTCTCAGTATACCCAGAAGAGACGTACACAGAACCTGTTAAAGCCCCGGACGACCAAAACCAAAGTATATTGATTGTCGCAAGTATTATCGATGCAAGTCTCTGGTTAAGTCCAAATACACCTACCCTGATTCGGATTCCCATAGACACATAGTCATACTACCAATGAGATTCCGATGGGGTTTATCCAGAACGAAGTTGTTTTCGTACCATCGGTAAACATAACCTCCTATTACACTTGCATGAGTATCCAATTCCTTAATATATGAGAACTATGTTGTTACGCTTCCATAACACGCACAAGTGTAATACTAGCATATTCCGCATTATCGATGTCTAGTCTCGATAATACTACGACTATATATATTTAATGATTAAACCTTACGTGGATTAATGTTGTCTCATATTTTATTAATCTTGTACTAATCATATGTACTTTTATCATTTATATATCCAGCTAATCCAATTACAAATGATAAAAGAGCAATTTCCTTTGTCACATAGTTAATTTATACAACAACACCATGTTTTGTACAAATAGTGATTATATGGGTCATAATTGTCCAACAAAGGATTATATGTACGTCTGAGTGTATGTGTATATATATATATATATGTTAGAACCCGTAACATGTATGGACATTGTATGCTTAGGTGAAATGTATGAATGATTTGAAAACCGTTGTGAGTATCAGATGTTATAAACCATGTTTGCTAAGTTGTTTTGGCATATACGTATATGTGTAAGAATTCTGAAATTGTATTTACATAAATATGAGAAAAGTGATCTATGATATGTGTGAATTCATATGAATCTCGAATATTAAGTTATTGTAAGACAATCGGAAGTGAAGAAAGTGTGTTTCAAATTGAAGAAGTTTGTTTGAATTATCGATTTAATGATATTTTAAAGATGATTATTGTGATAAAAGTATAAATATGTCACTTCATGTTTCTTGTGATTGAAATGTATCGATGTAAAATGACATATACTGTGATATTCGAATTGTTGCCATGTGTGCTTTGGATGTTTAGCTAATAGATTGACATATATGTAGATATGAGGATTTGACATGCGTAAAGAATAAAGGCTAATAAAAGAGAATGATAACTTTAAACTCATAACAGCTTGGTAATCCTGAAAAAATTATAATATGTTTGACTTGCATGTTTGGTTTGCAATACGATGCGTGGTTACTTACTGAGTTTTAAAACTCACACCAAACCAGTTTTCTAGTTTCACAGGTTGGCTTTTAGATTGGTCAACCACTACAGATTTGGAAGTCATGGTCGAGACGTGGATCACCCAAGCGGCAGTCTCCCTTGCAAATGTCCTGGGAGAAGTTTAGAAGTTTAGGATATTTGATTTATGGTTTTGTTTGTCGTGCTGAGCACGCCGTTTGTATAAGTAAATGATTTGATTGTTTATGATGTTGTGGGCACAAAGCCTTTGAGTGTTGATAGAAGATATTGACACAGAGCCCTTATGTGATAATTTTGATGTGTTGGTGTGGACCTGAGGTCCATTTTGATATATGATGTTTATTTTAGCTTCGTTTTGATATTGGACTGAGATCTAGATTGTTCGATTTTAGGATACATCATGCTGGATTTTTGTATATTTAGATGCTTATGGAGATGGGTCAATTTTGTCTCCTGCTGGTAGCATCTTGTCTTTGACGGGGTGTTACAATAATACATTTAAAAGATAGTGTCAGGACATGTCGACCACCCAAAAAGAAATTTTAAGTAACGAATAATTAGACAATATATCATTGACTCTTGAGACGCCTCATAATGGATTTGATAGACTGATTCGCAATTTACTTACACAATTTCAAAAAGAAAGACAACAATACAGTCTTGGAAATCTGACTTTAAAAGTCCATGTTTGCCAATTTATAAGAAAATTGGATGGGAAGCATATCCTCAAACCATAGAGGGCATTCAAGTCGTTACTGTACGTAAAATCAGTGGAAGATGTGAGCCACAATCACAATTACCAGTACATATTGTTTATTTTATTGTTTTGATTTCTTTTACTTTAAATTATTGTTTCAATTTAATTTAATTTAATTTTACCAACAATATCTAACATTTTTTACTTTTACGATCTATTTTGCTATTCATCTGACAATTGTCATTTTGCAGATACTATTGCCTTTATTACAAACCCTTTTTCAAGATCTATAAATACAACTCATCATTTTTCTCTTTGACACGTCCAAATAAGTGAGAGCAAAAATGGAGAAAATTTTAAGACGACGAGAGTCACTAATATTTATGTAATCCAAAATTTGTTAAGACCACAAAAGAATTAGGTAGAGTTATGGTGGGAAGAAACATACACTTAGTATATGGTGGTGGCAATCTTGGATTAATGTGATGTGTTTCAAATGACGTGATATGAAAGAAGCAGTTATGTTTTAGGAATCATCCTTAAAATTTTTGAAGACCAAAACTCATCGGAAAATCAAATAGAGATGAATATATTGTCTTAGGTATATCTAAAAGACTTATTAAAATGATAAACCATGATTTGGAAGAAATATTCACAGTTGCGTCATGGGTAATTTTGAACATTCACCTCATTAGACTACTCAATATAGATCATTCTTTTGATTTTCTATTAGTATTTCTTGATGATTCTAAAAGACTCGGGTTCATTTCAAAATCGGCAAAATATATTGTTCTTAATATAGGAAAAGCTGATGAATTAATCAACCAATTGCTAGCCTATGAACCAAGAATTAGCCCAATTCTTTCCAAGTTGAACTGGTTAGATAACGATCATGGTAACAAACGTAGAGTGAACTTGAATCTTAATTTGTAAATTTTTTTGTTAAATAGTAGTATTGTTGATTCAATTGTCTTTTCCACATTAATTAGGTGATGTCTTCTAAACTCTACTTCTTTTTATTTAAATATTGGGGACATTGTCTCAATTTTGTTAGGGGAGGGTATAATTGACTAGATAGTTTTTTTTTTTGTTTTTTAAATTTTTTTTTTCATTTTTGTGTGGTTTTAAAAAAAAATTTATATTAATTTTTTTTTTTTGTTGTTTTATATGTCAAAAAAATTATTTTTGTGTTGATTTTCTTTTGTGTTTTTTTTTTTTAAAAAAAAAAAAGAAAACTACACACAAACCAACAATAAATTTTTACTAACTAGGTGGAATTGTTGTTCAAAGATGGTATTGTATGGAGTTTTCGCTCCTGAGACGCATCTCAATGTGTTTCGTAACAAGTTATTTTTATTTCTTTATTTTTAAATCATTCAAAATTTGTGAATTCTCCATAATATTAATTAAGTTTGATTTATATATGCTCATTTAACAGGTATTATCAACATACACGATAACATATGATCGTGAGTTGTAAGTGAAAATTTTGTAATATTCAGTTCTCTAGTTTGTTGGAGGTTGCACTTAAAGGAGTTGAATTTTTATTTTTATTCCAAAAAAACAACAAACTTTTACTTAGTAATCGGACATCTTACCTCAGCAAGCAGTGATTGTTCGCGTAAATATGTAGGGCTCGATTTAGTTTTAAAAAATGATAATAATAATAATAATAATAATAATAATAATAATAATAATAATAATAATCAAACTTTTACTTAGTTACAGATAACTTGCCTCAACAAGTAGTGATTGTTCGCATAAAACAGTAGAGCTTGAGTTTTTGTTTTTGTTTTTAAAAAAAATGTGAATAAGTTCGATTTTGTAGCCTTTCTAACTCGAGTAATTAAGTCCATATGGGTGTTTTAACACTTAGTTCCCTAAAGCTAACTGGTCTATAAGTCACTAGTCCAATGTTCATTATATGGGTTAAAGGGAAAGCTTAAGGAAATCAAACACTTATTCTTTTTAACATATGAGATCCGAGCAAATAAGTCTGTTGGGCTGTTTTAACACCTACTGTCCTAAAGCCAACTAGTTTGGGAGTCACTACCCCAAAGCTCATTACAAGGGTTAAAGATGTATTATTTAAAAAAAAAAAAACTATTTTTTTATATAAATAAACTGCAAATGCCAAAAAGTGGAATCCTGTTAAGACAAAAATATTATTCTCTTTTCAAAAAGACCTGTTAATATTGTGAGCACAATGAATTGATTGATACTTTGTCATAATGTTGTATGGAAAAATGGTAAAAAGTATAGGAGAATTTACTCATTTGATAATTTAGAAATAAAACAATTATTAACTTGGATAAGAATTTTTCTTTTAATTTTTCGCTTAAATTATTAGGGAATAGTAATAAGCTGGTGGGGGGTGTGATGAACACTAAAAATTATACATTTATTAAGGAAATTTAATCATTTTACAACTATATTTTCATTAATCCCCTTAATTGACACTGTGAAATAATATTAAATCCATATTTTATATAATTTTACTGTGATTTTTATTTATTTTGTAAGTGAAATAATAATTGAGATGCATAACTAGAAAAATAGACGTGACATTTGGATTTTGGAGTCCAGAAACTTAAAATGGCGTTCTAACTGTGTACAATTTCAACTTTATGCAATTTTTGTAGTTTAGCTATAACTTTTTACTCTGATATCGGATTGAGGCAATTCTAATTCAAGATGAAAGAATACTCAAATATCTACAACTTTTCTCTTTAAAACATTTTCTAGTTATGAGTTTTTCAAGGTCAAAATAGATGAAAAAGTCATGGTGTGCGGTTTTGAAATTTAATTTTTTAAAAAACATAATAAAAAGGTGGGAAATGATATCGCATTGAATTTACAAATTGCTAGAGGTTGTGAGCCATCTATTATAAATAGAGGTGCTCAACGCCTTAGAATTCAGCTTCCTGCATAAATGTATCTCTTTGGAATTTTTGAAGGGTCCTAACTCTTGTGTGTTTTATTTTACAAGTTTTTTTGTAATATCTTTTTCTTCTAGTAATAAATTATGAGTGTTT